>JAECUM010006559.1:0-96562 GCA_016617855.1 Megalonaias nervosa
TATTGTCATACGAGACAAGAATAAAACAAAACCAAAAACAATCGTACTTATATTTGGGGGTAATCTGTTCTTGTCACCTTTGTGTAATCGTCTTATGTAGCATTTGCACTGAAGAAAGCAAAACTGGTATATTCCACAACTGCTGGAGTTTTTTCTCACACCAGTTTCACATGGTTGTTTACCATTTTTTCTTTCATACAAACAATTTTTACCAGACCTACAGGATCTTTATGATCTAGTACACTTTGGAAAATTAAATTTATTTCCGTGTGACTTGAAATGTGTGCGTGACTGCGTTTAAGACTATGCAGTTTTAAATCTTGAATTAAATCTTTTTCTTTTCTACTTACCAGTGTCCTTTGTCATTCCTTAAGAAAGCTACCGAATATCCAAAGTAACTTCCTCTGGGTCCAGAAAATAATTCATAATGTGTATCGATGTTAAACCCCATTACAAAGATACGTAAATCAATCAGAATATAAACAATTAAATACACATACATCATTTTCAGCCTGTCGTCAGCCATATTAGAGATACTGAGAGAACTACATTGTTATGCAGATTCCAGTGATTAACTCTTGGAAGTGGCATAGTTATTCCTAACGTGATTACACTCAACGCCAAAAGTTACTCATATACCTTACACTGTGATATGTATATAGTTGTTTCGAACTTTACCACACCAACTTCCGAAAGTTGATAGGTTTAGTTTCACTAAATGTTTTGTTTGTTTTGTTGCTTTCTGGGGTTTTTTCAAAGACTTTTGTTTTGAGATTACCATACTATACAGGATATGAGAAGATGAACATGGGAGAGGTAACAAACTTCATTGACCAAAAAGAATGATTTTTCGAATATGGCAAAGAGAGCACATAGCATTGACATATAGTGTTTTAAAAGATAATAGGTCGTTAAAAAATTATGTTTTAAAAGATAATAGGTCGTTAAAATATTATCTTTGGGGGGTGTATTTTTAGACATTTTAAAGTAATTCCGATAAATTTATGTGGCGACTCTTCAACAACGTTTTTACAATGTGCCTCTACCTGCGCGCGCATGTTGATGGCAGTAGTTTCCAATATTTAGCAATCACGAGAGAAAAAGCTATTAATGACGAGTTTCATATAAGCCAAATTTTAAGCAAATCATAAAGGTTAATTTCAGGCAGTGATCTCTACGTTTTAAAAAAGATGAAGACACTTATTCAGCTTGTCTGTTGCTGCCAGTGGGGTTCAGTTTCCACCTGTAACGTGGCGCTTTAGGGGCCCCGAGTGGCCGAGTGGTCTAAAGCGCTCATCGTTACGGATCACTGCCATCTCACCTCTGTCTGCATGAGTTCGAGTCTCACGCTCGGCTAACGTGGGCACGTGAGAAAGCCTGCCAGTAGCTTCTCGTGGGTCGGTGGTTCTTCCCGGGTTCTTCCTCCACCAATTATACTGGCCGCCATGTATAACCTATCTTGTGCTGAAAAATGGCGTTAAACCCTACAACAACAACAACAACGTGGCGCTTTTCGCGAACATACCTAAGTAATAATATATGATCATGTATTATTAGTATTCCTTCTATTCATGGCCACATATAAAAGTCTTGTTTAGCATATATTGCTCCTCTCCCCCAACAACAACAAAACTTTAAATCTTATCGGAGAAATGGGTGTCTTTTTGTTTAATGTATAGTTGTAAACTGCAATAATACAACAAATTACATGATTTTAAGGTTTCTAAGTTAAAATGTTTTTTATGTATACTAGAATGAACTAATTTTACCTCAGGAAGTCGGTTTTAAGCTTCATCTATATTAATGGTGATGTTAACTTACTTTTACATGCTATTTTGAGGTGAAATTTGAGAGAAGATAAATGCAAAATATGTGCGAACAGTGATAAATCCGCTAAATCGATGCAAACATGTTTGTCATATTTGTAAGCGAAACTTTTTGTAGCGACAAAAAATACATAACAGTAACAAAGTCGCGTTATAAACACACACACACACACACACACACACACACTCGTATCAGCGATAGTACCTTGGCGCATAAATGCACCATATATAGGCGCCTGTCAAGCAGCAATTAATTTTGACTTGGCCTGGCAATTTTCTGTGGCATTTTCAATATAGACAATTATCTATTCTCTGACTAATGTCAGACCTACTTATCTCTGATGCGAACATAACGTAGTGCTTTATACATGCTGCCGAGTATTAATTTATGCCTCAATTACTATTGTATTTACAATTTACAATAACGTCTAAACCAAAATTCGTAGCATGTATATGTAGATTCACAAAAGCCAGCATTAGAAGTCGACAATTACTGGATACGTGATATTATTGTTTGAGTTTTGTTTGTTTTATTTTGGGTGGTTGTTTTTTTTTGGGGGGGGGAGGTCTCAGTTAGTACTTTGTTCATGACAATCAAACTTGTCAGCACGACTCATATTTCCTAAAACAGCAGGTAGGATTACAAGCGCATGATGGCATTTGCGAATTAGATCAAATATATCTTTTTTGCATGGAATTATAGCAATACTAAGTTTAAACTGTAAAACTGACTTAAGAATAACTGTACTTCAGTGTTCAGTGAGAGAACCACATACGTATTTTATCACTTGCATGCATCAAGCTCTAGATGTTTTCTAAACATACGCATGTATTTAAATTCTATGGTAGCTACAAAAGTACACTTCAACTTAGTAAGTCATAGATATGCATCAATACGAGTAGGCTATAGATGTGTATTAATGCGAGTAAGCCATAGCTATGCATTAATACGAATAAGCCATAGTTATGCATTAATACGAATAAGCCATAGATATGCATTAATACGAATAAGCCATACATATGCATTAATACAAGTTAACTATAGATGTGTGCGTGTGTGTGTGTGTGTTTTGCATCTAATTTTATTTGATTCTGTTATTTTTCTACGCTTATTCCTTCTTTCTATTTTCACTTTTTTAAGATCCATGCCTTTACTTCAAGCAATACAACCCTTCCTTATAGAATAGTCGGATAAATTTTGCTCACCCTCACCCCCCTATTTGTGGGTATTTTATTACCAATTCATAAAATCGAGGAATTATTTGCATACAGATATATCGGCAACATATCGGTGTACATTTTAGGCACTTGCTGGTATTTCTTGCGTCTCTTGAGCCACCGTCGGTTGAAGGGTCCTTTTGACGATATCTACAGAATATTTCCGGATCAAATTCTGTGTTAACGATTTGTAAATCTACGTGTAATTGCACAACCCTTTGTCCTCTGGTCATTTTGAATTTTGTGGCTACATATGGATGTTATCATATACCGGTAAGCGTCCAAAAGCTACGCTGGATGGTTCCGGATGGCAGGCTTGCAAGTGACATCAGACCCCCAAATAATCAATGTCAACACAGATTTGCAAGGTAAATTTATCGGACCACTAACAGGACTACCAATGTATAATTTTTTCCCTTCATCGGTTCTAATCCAACAGCAGCAGCAAACCTGTATTTAGGAAGAAATATAAAAGAAATTAACCTTTTAGGTAGACACGTTTTTCAAATAATGAATAAGAAAAAAGGCCCTAACTTTAGCACAATAAACAAGCGGGTTACGTTTGTCATCCTTTAAGAACTAATTAAGAACAAGCTCGCAACACTTTTTCCTAGCGCCTTTTTTAATTTTGCCTGTTTACTGTCATAAACAAATAAATAAAAAGACTTAAACCTTAGGTGATGGTAGTTATTGGCAGTATAATTTCCCTGCAATTCACATCATGTTCATTTATTTTCGTTATTTGGGTAATTTCTACAGAGGGCATTTGTATAAATAAGTACATCTTTAATTATAATACTGAAACACGGTGGAAAATGACTTTTAATTTCTTGTATCAACTCTTCACATTCAATCTACCAGCGAGTCTGTGATTTTGAGGGGTACATACTCTAAAATAATTCGTACGAAGTGTTAAAAATTTTACGTCACATCTACATTACGATAAATACATAAATCATTATTCGCAAAGCGTCTGATTCATTCTTCGTGCACATGCATTTTACCTTGTTTGAGTTTCCCATACTTTAGTCCAACGTCTGACAAACCAGATTTCAGTCAATAGATCTGCTTCAGAAACGTTACAATACCGGTTAGAACTTACAGCCGAGGTTTAATTTAGATGTGATGCAATCAGTGAGTAAATGTAAATATTCCATTACAAATTCATAAAACGGCGTCTCATATACCGTACAATTTTCATACGATTCGAAAATTTTATTATAGAACATTGTTTCTTTCCGATAAAGTCATAAATTTTATGAAGTTAATGTCGACAGAAAATCCCGTCCTTGTCAGCTACTGACCCTTCTGAATTGTACCACTTCAGTCTCTGAAAGTATATGGGCCTGTCGGGCACAATTACAATCTAGCTCAGAATTATTTTTCCGCATCGCATCTTACAAATTTCAAACCATATCTTGCTGCATCCGGGTAAAGTTTTCTTAATTTTAGAAAGATGCAGTCCTCAGTGGCGGGTACAATCTTAAATCCATCATCAATTTGGATGGAGCAGCCTAAAAACATTGTGAGGTGCGATGGTGTGACGTGAAATGTCGCGGAAGTTAACCAGAATGTCATCAACGATTGCATAGCTCACCTCTTCAAAGTTGTAGTAGTCACTAATGACCCGTGGAAATATTAATTACCGTGCAGAAGTAAATTCATTTATAACTAACGTTGTTGGGGGAGGGGGGTGTCTTCTTTTTTGAGGGGGAGGGGTAATTTTTTTCTCTTTATATTTAACAATTATTCTTTCTATTTGAAATTTTAACTTTTAATCAGCGCTATATTGCCAACATTGTGCCGACATACTGTTAAAACACATATATAATGCAACAGGGCAAAAAGACATGCCAATAAAAATAACAACCTTCTTTTGAATTAAGTCAAGGTAGAAGTGAATTCATAAAAACCAGAGGTTAACGTGTTTTCCTACTTTTCTTTTTGCGATATCACCGCTTTTAAAACGTGATACAGAAGCAAAACATCACTGTTCTTGTCTAGCAACCCGATTTTACTTAGTAAAAATCGTAGGCGCTGAGTACCCTTGGAGTAAAATTCGGTAGCGTACACATATTTCATGCATCGGTGATTACCTTGATTTGTTTCTACATCTGAAGCATGAAAAGGTTGCAGGATGCAGTCCAGTCATCTAATTCATTCACATGTACAATGCAGAATTAGCTTGTTCTGGGTAACCTATCAAAATATGCAATCTACATGAAGCTTGTCAGCTTGCAATGGTAACTTGTTTGGTTGCAATGGTAACTTGTTTGGTTGCAAGGGTAACTTGTTTGGTTATAAGTGTGTATGAAATGTGCAACAAACTTGTTTGGTAGTAATGTGTATGTAATTTGCAGTGAACTTGTTGGGTTGTAAGGGTGCATGCAATGTGCATTGAAGTTATCTGGTTGTATGTGTAACGGAGGTTCGAAGGAGAGAGAAAACAAGTCATATGGTTATAGGACTTAACTCACACCAGGTTACTTACCAGTGGAAATATGTAGGCCCCTAATTTTGTCAACTTCAGTGCATACTATGAGAATAAGGGCGAACAGTACTCCTTTCGTAACAGCAACGGGCAAACTGCGGCGCAGGTATAGCTTGCACGTGCAATTTAAGCGAGGGCAATATCTGTTGAGCATGTTTTGCATTGTTAAAGCTAAAAATAGCTTCATGCAGGTACGCGCAGTGAATATCTAGACACATAAACGGATAGTTAACATGATGAATAAAGTGGCGGGGGGAGGTAATTATATTTTTAACGTAGATTTAACAATTTTTCAGTCATATGGCTACGATGTCTGCAGTGTGACAGTTTATAGCGATATCTAGCACTGGGGCATCATGCCGCAGACATGTAGCATGATGTCCCACCCAGTCACATTATCCTGACACCAGGCCGACCAGTCCTAACACTAACCCCTTAATGCTGAGCGCCAAGCGAGCCAGCTGTTAGTACCATTTTTATAAGTTTTTGGTATGACTCGGCCGGGGTTCGAACCCGCGACCTCCCGCATCCGAAGCGGAAGATCTAACCACTTAGGCCACCCGAGCGGTTTTATTTTAAAAACAATGAATAAATGAATTTACCATTGTAGAAGAAGACAACACAAACTAAAACCACTTTAAGAATGTTACATTACATTATAAACAAAGAAACATAATTAGGAAAAATTGTTTCATTAACGACGAAATGGATGTTCTACATCTGAAAAGAAGAGATTAACTTGAACAATATTTTAAGTAGAGTTCGTATGGAATAATTCCCTGTTACATAAGGGTTTATGCAATGTGCATCAAACTTGTTTGGTTGTAAGGGTATATGCAATGTGCAGTGAACTGTTGTAAAGGTGTATGCAATGTGCAGTGAACTTCTTCTGTTGTAAGGGTGTATGCAATGTAAAGTGAACTTTTCTTCGGTTGTAAGGGTGTATGCAATGTGCAGTGAACTTCGGTTGCAAGGGTGTATGCAGTGTGCAGTGAACTTCGGTTGCAAGGGTGTATGCAATGTGCATTTAGTTTGTTTGGTTGTAAGGGTGTATGAAATGTGTAGTGAACTTCTGTTGTAAGGGTATGTGCAATGTGCAATGAACTTCTGTTGTAATGGTGTATGCAATGTGCAGTGTGCTTGTTTGGTTGTAAGGATGTAATCAATGTGCAGTGAACTTCTATTGTAAGGGTGTATGCAATGTACGTTTATTTGGTTGTAAGGGTGTAAAGAATGTACAGCAAACTTCTGTTGTAAAGGTGTATGCAATGTGCAGTTAACTTCGGTTTTAAGGGTGTATGCAATGTGCAGTGAACTTCTGTTGTCAGGTGTATGCAATGTGCACTGAACTTCTGCTGTTAGGGTGTATGTAATGTGCAATGAACTTCTTCTGTTGTAAAAGTGTAGTTCCAACAGAGATGCATCTTATTACTTTAAAGAATGAAATATAAAAATCACCCGATAAATTAAAATTGAATACCAAATTTCAGAAAAGTCACTGGAGTATGAAACAGGCCACATAGACCTCTTTTTGCAGTACAAATATAGAACATGTAAAGATTCATGTACTCACCAAGTTTCATGAATTCGTGTATGATGCATGCATGTACGTTGCCAAACAACATATTTGGTCATATGCTAAATGCAAAATTTTTACCAAAAGCTACTAAAAGATCAATATATGCCATGAAGAACTTCTTTTGTTGTAAGTGTGAGGTTCTAATACAGAGGCACATCTTCATCAATTTCCTGATTCTAGAATGAATAGTGCCTGATGAATGAAAAACACAAAATTTAATCCAAGTCAGTGATGTATAAAACATGGGTCATAATGACCTTTCATTGTTCTAAATAGGACAGCATCTATGAAATCTATGTGGCCATGTATGAAACCTATGTGGCCATTTGTTAAATGCATAAGTCTATAAATGCGAAAATTTAACCCAAGCCAGTAAAATGTGAAACATAGATCACAGTGACCTTTGTTATATGGGTGTGGTATTAAAAGATGCATACAATCTAGCTCAGGCATGTGCAACCTATGACCCAGACTGTTTCTGGCCCACGACCTAGATTATTCCAGTTACATTTAAATCATATGTGTAAAATATCGCAGTCTGGTGTGCTGCCCTGGAAAAAGTCATACATATCTGATCAAGTTTAATGATCCATGCATGAACTGTAAAAATACAAAATGTTGTTGTAGGGTTTAACGCCATTTTTCAGCACAAGATAGGCTATACATGGCGGCCAGTATAATTGGTGGAGGAAGAACCCTGGAAAACCCCGGGAAGAACCACCGACCCACGAGAAGCTACTGGCAGGCTTTCTCACGTGCCCACGTTAGCCGAACCTGAGACTCGAACTCACGCAGACAGAGGTGAGATGGCAGTGATCCGTAACGGTGAGCGCTTTAGACCACTCGGCCACTCGGGACCCCCGGATACATTTAAATCATATGTGTAAAATATCGCAGTCTGGTGTGCTGCCCTGGAAAAAGTCACACATATCTGATCAAGTTTAATGATCCATGCATGAACTGTAAAAATACAAAATGTAACAAGCCAGTGAATCATGAAATATGGGTCCATTGTGATCTACTTTAAAGACGAGGTACATCTCACCAAGTTTCATGATTCCAGGCACACATATATACAGGGTGCTAAAATCAGCCTATTCATGTGTGTGTGTGAGTGTGTGTGAGATTTGGATTTTTAACGTAGCTTTAAAAAAATTACAGTCGTATTGCTACGATATCTGCAGTGTGGCAGTTTATAGTGATGACTAGGACTCGGGCATCATGCCGCAGACATGTAGCATGATGTCCCACCCAGTCACATTAACCTAACGCCAGGCCGACCAGTCCTAACACTAACCTCTTAATGCTGAGTTCCAAGCTGTTAGTACCATTTTTATAAGTCGTTGGTATAACTTCTGCCAATTCATAAGCTAGGTGATGAGAGTGCAGTACTCATCAAGATGTACCAGCACCAGCACCAGTACCACTCACAAAGTTTCATGATGCTGGATATTACAGATTGTGTACAGGATGCAAAAAGGATCTGGTCATGACATAATAGCATAAACTTAACATAAACCAGTAAAATGTTAAATGTAGGTCACGATGACCTGTTTCTTTTTACAAGCCCAGTACTAATAGAGATGCAAAATATGAGCATGAGCAGAATTAGAGAAATAAGCTTAAAACACACTTTAACCAAGGTCAGAGATGTATGAAATATGGGTCACAGTGACCTACTTTTGAGATGGAGGGTGTTGTATATAGATGCAACCAGTCACTAGATTTTCCGAGGGGGGGGGGGGGCTGGGGGTGTTGTACTCATGCAGATGTAACAAGTCACTAATTTTCACAAATCAAGGAAATACAAATACAGTGCACAAAGCCTACCTAGTCATGAGCTAAATGCAGAAAGTAACCTATGCCATTACAATGTTAAATGAAAATCACAGTGATCTTCATTTGTTTGTATAAAGTGTGCAAACAATGTTAGCTAACATCAAAATGTAACTAAAAAATATAGCGTACATGAATATGCAAAGTGAGCTCTCTGCCCAGGAGGAAGGTGTTGTGAAACCCACTCCATTCTGTAACCTGGAACTCAGAAGAAGGCATGGCTGAGATTCAGTGAGGCTTGACTTGTACATTATGCTTCACCGACAATGATGCATATGTAGTGGACAGTACAAAAGCACGCCTCTACTTCACTGAGGTGAACTACAATGAATGCTGCCACTGATGATTACCATGACGACAAATTTTCTTATCATTGGAATTGAGAAGAAAAAAATTGTTTCCAACAGAGATGTGATAAACGTTCAAAGAAAATTTATGTGCATGCTTCACTAGTCACAGCATTTTTGGGGATCAAAGTTTACTGAGGCTGACCTTTATGTGCAAGTTACCTGTGAGCTCAAGTTAAGCTAGGATGATTTCATTGATATCCTCATGTGTTTTATGTCAAAAGAATTGTAGTTTTACATGAACTGCCTGAATGCCTGTACTTCACAAATGGCCCTTGTCCAAATCACTCACTTTGCTTGCAGAGGGGTGTTGTTACAGCCAAATGACCATTCAAAAAGTTCAGATATTTCTAAGTTGACTAATTAATGCCGTCATTTCTTCAGTAAAGCTTTTAACAAGAGAAGTAAATTAAATATGTGACCAATGAACAGAGACACATACCCTCACCAATAGAGCATTTTAAAAAAAACTTGGTTCAACTTGCAATATTAAAAAAGGACCCAAAATCTGATCAAATTTTGATTAGGTTGGTTGAAAATCAAACTTATGCTTTGTCTTTCTAATTTCAAGCCTATCCCAAATTTGGTTTAAATCTACCAGGTCCACTAATATTTATTAAATGGAGATTTTATGCAATCAAAATGAACTTCTAGCTCCAGTAAGGACTGTAACAATCAAAATTAATCCACTTTAAATCAGCATGTATAGATATATAAACATGGATAACACTAACTGCCATGCAAGGGATGGACTTACATTAGAGTCTAAGATGTTATCTGACAGGCAGGAGAGGGGGATATGTACATTTACATACACTATAATGCTTCATGTTATCTTACAAGCACCATTGGGTTGCATTTATACTGCAATGCCTCATGTTATATCAAAGGCAGGAATGGTGTACAGTACATGTGCATACACTGTGATGCCTCAGATGTTATCTCACAGGTAGGAAGAGTGTGTACATGTACTTACACCGTGGTGCTTCAGATGTTATCTCAGAGGTAGGAAGAGGGTATACATGTACATTCATTGGGTAGCCTCAAATGTTATCTTCCAAGCAGGATAGGGTTGTATTTATACTGGGATGCTGATCTCAAAGGTTGGAGGGGTATACTACACTGGAAAACATCAGATGATATCTCATAGGCAGGAGATGTACTTAAATTGAGATGTCTCAGATGATATCTCACAGGCAGAAGGAGATACTTACTTTAGAGTTCCTCAGATATCATCTCACAGGCAGGAGGGGTGTGTACATGTACATATAATGTGATGCCTCTGACATTGTCTCACAGGCAGGAGGGGTGTGTATATGTTAATACACTGTGATGCCTCAAATATTACTTTGCAATTAGGATAAAGTCATATTTATACTGGGATGCCATAAGCAGGAGGTTATATACTTAAACTGGGGTGCCTAAAAAATAGTATGTTACAGGCAGAAGTATGTACTTGCACAGAGATACCTCAGATATTATCTCACAGGTATGAGGTGTAATACAACACCTCAAATGTTATCTCACAGGCATGAGGTGTACTACAACACCTCAAATGTTATCTCACAGGCATGAGGTGTACTACAACACCTCAAATGTTATCTCACAGGCAGGACAGAGGAGTACTTGCACTGGGATACATCAGATGCTATCCCACAGATAGAATAGGGTTGTATTTCAACTGTGCTAACTCAGATTGTTTCCTCACAGACAGGAGGAGAGTGATGTAGCAATACTTTTTCCTCCAATTTTCAGAAACAGAAAAGACCAAAAATGTTGTGATTCTAAGAATGCAGTGCATCCAATATCATGTGTTATGTATGTTTAATTTAAATTGTGTACCTGACTTTTGTCAAGATTATGATTGAGGATATTGTGGATACAGTTTTTACATACCTGACTTTTGTCATGAATGTGACTGAAGGTTCCTGATAGTCTGCATACCTGACTTTTGGTTACAAGTGGTGAACAAGATGTTCACCAGAATTTGGATTCAAGGGTTAGTGGAATTTTCCATGGAAATGATTAGTTTTACAGAACATTCTATTGTGACATAGATCAAGTAAACTATGTAAAGAGACTAAGTAAACAATTATTTATTCTGGTTTCATATTAGTTTTGGGAATCTATTACCAGAGTTTACAGTTGTGTTCAGATATAATTCTTGAAGATTTATTTATTTAAATTATTCATTGGAATTACAAGGTGCTAATTGACTTTTTGGACTTAAAACACAACTTTGGGATTATTGAGAACTCATTCGAATAAATTCTGGTTTGTATCGCTGTGGTACATCAAGACATTCAAGACTATTGGGATTCTTGTGGAAGATGCTATGCTTTTGGACTTGTGATATGACATTTAGGAGTACGTGGGATTTAATTCACAATACTGTGAGTGTCTCTTAAATTTCATCTTTGTAACTTACGAAAGTGAAATAAATTTGTTGATTTTACTCAACTTGTTGGTTTCACTTCTGTTAATAGTAATGACCATAAAGTCGTAACACAATATATATATATATATATATATATATATATATATATATATATATATATATATATATATATATATATAAGTTGAGTCCAACTGCAAACATCATAGACCCTGATCTACTTTTGCATAATGTACTGACAGATCAGGGTCTATTTTGTTTGTTCTACTGCTCCTAACAAACTGCAGAGACCCCGAGCTGCTGATGCATTACATATAACATGATTTTTATGTGAAGGTCACATTAAAATTACTACAAAGCAAATATTTCACCTTTATTGCACAATTATTCTTTAATAAAATTGGTCAACACTGTTAAGAGGTCTGAATTATGTGTATATTAGCAAGATTACACAAATTCAATATGGAAGAGAATTATAAAAAAATGCATGTGTATTGGAATTTATAAGGAATTACAGCATTAATGTACAACACTTTTCTCTGCATGTATTGTATGCAAAGACATTACAAGCAGTAGTAAATACAACAGAATTAACATAATTTGATTGATATACTGACATAACACACACACTCACATATGCCATATGCACACATAAAAATAGTAAAGGACACGCTGACATTAACACACACACCTGAAAATGGTGAACTCAAAAGGCAAAGTATTGCATCCTGTATACAAACACCCAAATTTGTCTTTCTTTCTGTGTCTTGGATGCCAAACAAGAGGTCACAAGTTTGAAACTTACAGTGGCATCCCAAATTTTTTTAAATACTTTTTTTGTATTTTTATGTTCAAACTTTCTTTTAAACTTGCTGATCCCAAATTTTTTATTTCTTTTACTTTCTTTTATTCCTGTTCCAGGATGGGCTATTAATCTATTTTACTAGTATCAATGTTATTTCTTGTTAATGTTTGAAAAATCTTAAAATAACATATCAATAGGTATGTATGAAAGTACTATTCTCATGTAGATTTTAAGGTTTAATGGCATGTTAACAAAATAATCTAAATCCATTTTGCCAAATGTCATGTTAGCAGAGTTGTTCCTCTTGTCCAACAATTTTACCACACATAATTTTTTGGGAGTATTATATTAAAATATTTTGCTAAAGACAAGATAGTTCAAAAGCTTTTATATTTAAAGGTTTGATGTCACAGGTCAACAAGTAATTAAGTGATAGGTTAAGGTACATTGCATGTCATAACTGGAATTTATTCATTTGTTGCAAAATTCTCCAAATGCATCATACTTGATAGACAACAGAAGATCCAGGGGTTTGGCATGTTAATGGAAACACAAGTTACCATGATTGTGCACAACTGATTTTCTTTTCTGTTAAAAAATGTTACAGGCAATACTTGCAGCTGTTAAACTCAAGTTCCCAAAAACTTGCATACAAATATTTTGAAATTTCAAACGTGGAAAAATTTTTCAAACTAATTCTCCACCAAAACATTTATGTACTCAGACAAGTTCTTTTTACCAGATATATGATCTTAATGGTGCAAAATGAATATTATTAGGAACACAATCACTAGCAAACAAATATCTGTAATTA
Source organism: Megalonaias nervosa (assembly GCA_016617855.1). NCBI lineage: Eukaryota > Metazoa > Mollusca > Bivalvia > Unionida > Unionidae > Megalonaias > Megalonaias nervosa. The sequence goes on from JAECUM010006559.1 coordinate 13,312, forward strand.
CATAAAGAAACTAATCCTTAATTACACTGCACATAGTTTATGCTTGTCAGCAACTGTACATTTGCTCTAATAATAATTCCATTAAAACCTCATCTTCAACTGTAAATGAAAAATGATTCATTTTAATCCCTAAGGTGTAAGTTGAAAATTTGTCAAAAACATGTATTAAAATGTTACAAATTTTGTATTCTAAAACTAATTTTGTACTGGTTTTCATCATTTTTGCAAGGGGAAGAACTCTGTCACCACAAACCTGTGATTCTCCATAGCCCATATGAGTAACTTTCCTTGCTTTCCTTTACTTAAAGAGAGAAAGAACTGGCATTTTCAATGCACAAAAATACAAGAGGGGATTCCTTAAATTTAGCTGGGATTCACGCATCCTGGACAAAACAAAGTTACAGCATCTTAAACTGCATTATTATTCCACATACAAAGTCTATCAGTATGGATATATATTTTGTATTACTCTAGATCAATGGTTCCCATCATTATTTGACTCTGACCCTAAAACATTTTTTTTTCTGAGCCTCATGACCTATTTCCACATTTTTATAAGTTTTGCCACCCTCAAAAACTAAAATCCTGGTGATGCTTCATGACTCTCCAAAACATCCTTGCAAACTGATTTGCATCATGACCTGGAGGTGGGAACCACTGCTCTGGATCATCTGAAACTGGCTAGATGACAAAAATGTTTAACAAACAAGATGGTAGTAAAGGGGAGATAATCCAAACAGTTCTGCTCATATGAAGTCATTTAAACAGTGCTATTTATTTGTTGGTTACTCTTCTTGGCACAGGATGATATCATTCAACCAGCACTGCTCATCAAGTCAAAATGTCATCATTTATATAGCAACAGTGCCACATATCATGCTCCCTGCTAACAAATAAATTTTACAAAATTTGGATTAAATTATTATATTTTGCAGTAATAAATATTATAGTACATCTGAATGTGGACAAGATCTGTTGCATGCATGCTGTAACATAATAACAGATACTATTAGATTGTATTTGTAATGTGAATATATATTAAACTGACATTATGTAGCTACTGATACAATGAAAAATGAATCTGAATTCCCTGTAATTATGAAAAACTAAATATGTTACTGGAATGCTGAATATAAGATATCACTGCCTTTATGCTACAAACCATGAAGAAAAAATAAAATATGAAATAAATTAATCAAATCTCAGCTTGGTTAAATATTTTGAAATAATGGATGTTGTTGTCTTAGATTGTTGATGGATACTGATCTCTACCTATCTGAATACTTAAATCTTTTAAAAATGGCTTCTTGAGTTGAAGAGAACTCTTGCTGGATGTTGTTACATGCTGAATACTGTTACAACTATGAAGCTACATAGGATTTATTATTGAAATACTTCCATTATGCACTGTGCATATATACACTGTAATTGTAAGCTTGCCCTTCTAACAATGCAGGACATTAACACTATCATTATGTCTATTTGGTACTGTACACATTACCATGTTAGTATGCCTATTTGGCAATGTATACATGACCATGTCAGTATGCCTATTTGGTACTGTACACATTACCATGTTAGTATGCCTATTTGGTACTGTACACATTACCATGTTAGTATGCCTATTTGGTACTGTACACATTACCATGTTAGTATGCCTATTTGGTACTGTACACATTACCATGTTAGTATGCCCATTTGGCAATGTATACATGACCATGTCAGTATGCTTATTTGGTACTGTACACATTACCATGTTAGTATGCCTATTTGGTACTATACACATTACCATGTTAGTATGCCTATCTGGTACTGTACACATTACCATGTTAGTATGCCTATTTGGTACTGTACACATTACCATGTTAGTATGCCTATTTGGTACAGTACACATTACCATGTTAGTATGCCCATTTGGTACTCTGTGTTACTATGCCCATTAAGTACTATGGGCATGTTGGATGGTTGGTTGATTACAGAGTTTATGGTCACCAGCACTATAAGGATATATACCACCACAAAAAAGGTTATTTGATAAAATGCTATGTATCAAGCAGTTTATTACCAATGTGGACAAAAACAACAACATCGTGAAAAATACTACAGGCATTACTGTGTTACTATGCCCATTAATTACTATGGCATTACTGTGTTAGCATGCTCATTAAGTGCTGTGGGCCATTACTGTGTTACTATGCCCATTAAGTACTATGGGGATTACTGTGTTAATATGTCCATTAGGAATATGGGCATTATTGTATATCTATGCCCATAAATACGATGGAGATTACTGTGTTAATATGCCCATTAAGATCCATGGACATTACTGTATAACTATGCCCATTAAGTAATATGCGTATTACTGTATTAGCATACTCGCAAAGTGTTGTGGGCCATTACCACTACTTGCACGCTAATCAAGTATGGTGTTATCATTAGCATGTCCATTTGGCACTGTGGGTTATACCATGTTATTACGCATGAGTATCACTGTGGGCTATTAACACTATTAACAATGTACATTAAGTTATGTGGTCATTCCCATGTTAGTATGTCCATGCAATACTGTGGGCCACTAATGCTATTAGCATGTCCATTAAGCATTGTGGGCATTACACCATTGGTATGTCCATCCAATTACTGTGGGCTATTAACATGATCAGTATGTCCATTAAGCATTGTGGGCATCACACTGTTGACATGCCCATTAGGCACTGTGGGCATTGTGAGATCTACTGCACATTAGTTCAACTCTGGAAAGAATGTGATCTATATATGGCCTGTTTGTGTGATTCACAACCATGCACTCTGACACAACCTCTTGCACCGAATCAGAAAACCTGAAAACAAGAAATTGAAAAGAAGTCATCACTACAGAAGATTACAAAAAAAACATAAATAAAATTATGAATAATCTCAAGTTTGCAAATAATACATAATTAATTCATCAATAAACAGGAGGCCCAAGTGGGCTGGATGCAACTCACCTGACAAACATTCAGTGAAATTTTGTCCATTGCATACTGAGGTCATAAAACTTCACAAAAATGAAATCTTATTGTTACGTTTAAGACAGATCTATAAGGTAAGTTTCATAGCCCTATCTCAGGAAGCATTCAAGTAAAAGTGCAGGAAAGGGGTTGAAAATATTATCAGTGACATTAACCTTGAAGATACAACCTTGACTGTTATACATGAGATGCCCTGAAAGAGAAGTTTGGATCTACCATGGTTTCCATTTGTACTTCAGTCAGCTTTTATAATATACAGTAGAAACAAAAGAAACCTTAAAATACTGACATGTGACTTTGACATTAAGAATAGAACCCCAAATATCAAACGAAACACATCATCTAGTGACAACATACAAGTTTACCAAGTTTCCATTTACTCATCTTAAACAGCTGGAAAGCAGAAAGGGCAAATGTGACTGAAATATTGACCAGTGACTTTGATCCTGGAGAATGGACAAGCAATTACATACATGACATATCTTCAAGTGATGATAAAAAGATACAACAGGTTTCATTCCTTCAGCTCGAATTACAGTGTGGAAAGGAAGGTGTAACTGAAAATTCAATATATCTGGACCAAGACAACCACTTCAAAGATTTAACCTACTTTGTGGTATGTGACACACCTGCTTTTATGTACATATAGTTATACTTCTTAATCTCAAACAGATCTGAAGTTGTACAGCAGAAATGCAAGTACAACAGAAAAATTAAAATATTCAGCTGTGACCTTGACCTTATATACAGAAAGCTGGATGTGGTTCGCAACATTTCTTTCTAAGATGATATATAAGTATACCATGTTTATTCTCTTAATCTCATAAGAAAGTTATAGAGAAAAAGGAAAGAAAGGAAAAATACTTTAAATACTGAGCTATGACCTTGAACTTCAAGATAAAATCCAAAGTAATACTTGACATACCTTATCAAAATGATGTACAACTATATCAAGCTAAATCCCTTCATCTCAAATCACTACAAAGCCTTAAATCAGGAACGAAAGCGTGATGGAAATTTAAAATACCATGCTGTGCCCCTGTCCTTGAAGATGGGAACCCCAAAGTGGCATGTAACACACCTTCTTCTGAGTTAAGATGTTTATGTATACAAAGTTTCACCCCATAATCTCAAATGGCTCTTACACTATAAAGCAGAATGAAAAGTGTGATGGAAATCCTAAAATATACTGAGCTGTTACTTTAACCTTCAAGATAAGACTCACCCATCCAAGATACACCGCACAACTACTGATGACAAGTATACGAAGTTTCATTACTTATGTTACAAACAGCTTGAAAGTTACTGAGTGGAAACAAAAGTATAATAGAGAGCTGGATGGTTGGGGACAATAAAACAGGTGCTTGGCATTAAAAGAGACCCATGTCAGGATTATTTCCAGCTATTCAGGTTGCTAAGGATGCTAAACCATTGCTAGAGGAGCCACCCAAACAAAATTATAATACAGCATGTACCAAAACAACTTTCCTACCATGTTAGATTAAAATTGGCTCAGTTATTCTGAAGAAGTTGAAAATAGGTTTTTTCCTGGGTTGTTTAAGCATGTGGTAATACATGTACCTACTGATAATACACACTGAATTGGAGCACAAACATTCTATTTTCAAAGGTGAAGCTGCATATATCTATTGTGCCCGACCAATTTATTCACAAGTATGAAAATACTTTTCTGATAATATCTTCACCTGGTTTGACCCTGTACTCATTTTCTCCTCTGATGACTTGCTCTGCCATAATTTTTTGTACGATGACTGATAAGACATTTTGTATCACATATTATCCTGACTATCTGCTAAAAACAAAATGATTGTCCCTACTAAGTAACACATTCATATTGATTTTGGTGTGGCTGGTCATTTATAAACCACTCATGGTACAAAAATAAAAACTCAGCTGTGTGACATGGATTTGTCCAGTCAATATCATAAAAACATTAATCCACCTTGCAGCTTGAAAAAATATTTCAGAAAACCTTTGCCCTTCTTTGAAAATGAATCAGTTTGGTTTTATGAAGATTCAACAGATGTGATTAACAGCTGTGGTTCATAAATTCCAAACTTTGCTGGTTCTTGAGAAATAACAGGGACATCCTATCATCTATTTGTATCTTGTAGATATATTCTTGCTGAGCTCCTTTGGATCTGGGCAAACTGAAAGATTTCTGCTGTTTTTTTAAATCTTTTAAAAAGTCATTAATCTGATTTCCAATTGACGCTAGTTTAAGAGCTTCCAAGACAACTTATTTATTACTGAGGTCACACTTTCTGGTGTGTAATCATAATTAGATGTAACAAAATTTGAAAGCTCAATATTAGATTTTTCATGTTTGTCATGTAATACTTAGGAGTAGGGGGCCTTAAACTGTACAGTCTAAAATCTATAGTCACTTATAAGTCAAGGCAAACCGCAAACAACAAAGATCTTGATCTCCCATAGCATAATGTGCCTACAGGTCAGGGTCAGTGTTGTTTGTTCTACTGATTAGTCCTAACTGCACAGACCCAGATCTGCCAGCACATTATGCATTGGCAGATCTGCGTCTGTGCAGTTTGCAGCTGGAGTTATAAGCGAGTACATAGGGTAGGTCTAACTAAACCTCTGAAAGCTAATATTTCCACATTTTGTGGTCAATCTGATAAGTTCTGAAGATCTAAAAAAACTTACAGTACAATTTGCCTTGGTGAATATTTCTTGAATGGGAATGCTGCATTACAGATCGCTTGCAGCTGTGACACCTAAATAGTGAGCTGAGATTTTCTAAAGAATCAAGGAATACTGATTGACATACTAATTATAATTAATTTTCTTCTTGTCATTAACATTATATTGCATCTGGTTTTGTGCCCATTAAAACCAAAAGCAATGGTGTAAAGAACAGAACGACTGAAATAACTGGTAAAATAAATTCTTTTTCAAAGAGGACTTTGAAAAAGAATTTATTTTACCAGTTACTTCAGTCGTTCTGTTCTTTTTTCAAAGAGGACTTTTGGACTGCTCCGGTGGCCTAGTGGTTAGAGCGTCCGCCTCGGATGCGGGAGGTTGTGGGTTCGATCCCCGGTCGAGTCATACCAAAGACTTACAAAAATGGTACTAACAGCTGCCTCGCTTGGCACTCAGCATTAAGATGTTAGTGTTAGGACTGGTCGGCCTGGTGTCAGGATAATGTGACTAGGTGGGACATCATGCTACATGTCTGCGGCATGATGCCCCAGTGCTAGACATCACTATAAACTGCCACATTGCAGACATCGTAGCGATATGACTGAAAAATTGTTAAAGCTACGTTAAAAGATCATAATCACATCACATCACATAGAGGACTTTGCAAATAGATATACTTCCACTCAACAAAAATAATGCAAGTATTAAAAAAAAATTTATTCCAGCCCTGCAAATGCTATATATACTCACCTGTAAGCTGGGTCTAACTGCAAACAACACAGACCCTGATCTGTTGTTGTACAATGCACTGGAAGATTAAGGTCTATGTTGTTTGTTCTACTTATTAATATGAACAAACTGCAAGGACCTGGATCTGCAAGCACATTATGTGATAGCAGACCTTGATTTATTCAGTTTGCAGTGGGACCCAACTTACACATGAGTATATACAAAATTAAAGTACAAATATTAATTATAATTATCAGCTGATTATGAAGTACAACAATCTGCAATAGTTTTAAAAGAATACAAGAATCTCTGGTGTGGTAAATTAAAGCTCAAAACATAATAATAATTTTAAGCATGTATGAAAAATCAGAGGTTTTGAAAAGTATGTATATACTCGCTTATGGCAGACTTGCCAACCCTAACAAGGCCTTCTCAGTAAGGCAGTTAATTTTTTTTTTCTGTAAGTTAAACTAGTTTTTAGTAGCGTGTAACAAAATATCATGTACTGCTATTAACAAGCTGGAAAGCATGCATTTAAAAGCCCAGAAGTATGATTCAAGACTCATGCAGTGACAGTAAACATTGTGTTAAAGTAAAAAGTTTGTAAAGTATACTGAATTACATCCTGTACAGTTTCACAAACTGCATTTCCAAACTCTACGCAGCTTAATGGCTTCTTGCTATCTCTCAACTTGATGTAATCCTCCAAAAAAAAATTAAATTTCACGTGGGCCATGGTGACAGCAATCATCTTTCCCACCATGAGACATACTCAAATCTATACATGATGTCCACTAAAGGTAATTGTTGCCCTTCCTGCTTTTCCCTCAAAATCTGAATATTCCTTTGTATTCTTATCTACTGACTGTTAGAACTATTTCAAAGGTTTACTGTCCCTTTTGTCTTGAAAATGTATTACCTGTTGGATGCCATTTTTAGAAAACTAAGCAAAAACTTGATCGTGCAGACATTTTGCATCATAAAATACATGCAGTTTAAAGCATATGATGTACTCCTGTATAGTTAGTCTGGTTCCTGCCCAACTTTACTGAATCTAATATGAAAGCTGGTTCCAAATTAAATAAGGAGAAGCCAGTATCTTGATTTTACTGCAAACAATTGTATTTCTGCAATTTGTACTTCTGTTATGTAAAGTCTGTTTATTTCAGGGTCATCTCTGTAAGACCTATGGCAAAATTCTAAGGGTTGGCAGGTCTGACTGTCTGACTGCAAACTGCATAGATCAAGATATGATGTCACATCATGCACTTGGTCTATGCAGTTTGTTAGGACCAATCAATAGAACAAATAACATAGACGATGATCTTCCAGCACACTGTGTAATGGCAGATCAGGGTCTATGCTGTTCATAGTTTGACTCAACTTATATGTGAGTATATAACAGTAATGATGCTTTTCTTATTTTAATAACTGTGAATAACTTACCCTGAATTTTCAGGAAATCGAACATTACCACTGGTAACTGCCAAAGGAATGCTATCTCCCCTCTGATAAACTTGTTCAAATGGAGATTCTTGGAAAGCCAATGCATACAGCACACAACCTAGTGACTGCAAAAAGAAGAAAATTATTATAAAAAATATATAAAAATTTAACACAGCTCTATTTGTAGAGCCTACAAATTGAGTTTTATATATATTATCACCAGCCTTTTGACCCCAAAATTTGACCTTGAAAGTAAATCCATAAGATTAGAATGAATTACTCAAATGTTTTTGGATCCAGTCACTTCATTGTTTCATGCCACTTACTCACTCCCTGATCATCGATGAAGGTACAAGTGTAACAAAAAGAATGAACAATGAAGGGAAATGCAAAACATGTATTGTGAAAGCCTAGTGAAAACATATATGGGAATGTTGCTCATGCTGGACAGGATTTCTTTTTTACCATAAATGCAGTCAAGGCACCCACAAAGTTCTGTCAAAGAACTTACTCTAGAATAAAAGTTATTCTGCAAAACCAATATTTGTAAGCCACAATGACCTTGCCATTTGACCTTTCTAATCCTGAAATCAATAAGCCTTTTCTATACCTTAAGTGCAAGCCCTCCACAAACTCTGGAAATAAGGTTATTGTGCAAAAAACTTTTTCTTTTATCAGTCACAGTGACCTCAACCTATGATAATGTCACCTGACAGTCCATAAATTTATTTCTTAACCATTGTGAAAGTTATCTACAAACTCTTTTAAAGTAACATGTTTGAGAACTAAAATTTTTTGCTGATCCTAGTTTTTTTTCTTCAATAAATTGACTTCAACCTACTGACCCCCAAATGGTAGGCTTCTTCCTTACCCTTAATGTAAGTTATCCACAAAATTTAGTCCCAGACTGTGATGTAGAGTTAATATTATTGGATACAAAACATTTATCTTCTTTCAGTTACAAGTAAGCTTGACCTTTGACCTTTTGAACACAAAATGAATAGACCTTTTCCTTACCCAAGTGCAAGCTATCCATGATGTTTGATCAAGGTTTGTGATGTACAACTAATCTTATTGTGCAGAAACCATTTTCTTATTGTGCTGTGGCCTTGAACTTTGACCCACAAATTTCTACACTTCTTCATTATCCCAAGTGCATGATATCCACAAAGTTGAGCGAAGGTAACTGCTGAAGAACTGAAGCTATTGTTCAGAAAAAGGAAAAGCTGACAGACAGAATGGACAGACAGGGTCATAGCATAGTATGCTCCAAAACAATGCGTTAATAAAACAAATCTGAAACATTATTAATAAATAAATTTTATTCAAAAGCCTAGGCAATGAAAAATATTTTATTTTCTGGTGTTTATGTTGGATTTATTTCATCATGGGTAAAAAAATTACATTTTGCTTGAAGTTAAAATTTATTTACTCAGTATTCAACTCCAAAACCCATGATCATTATAGAGAAAAACTCAGTGCAAATAGACTCTTTTTTAAACTAAAAACTTATGACATTTTTATAAAGGTAGTTAGCATACAGGTTTCATATTGGTATTACAATGACCCTTTTGGTGTCATAATATCTGGTCAATTTGCAGGATAAGCTAGATTGCAGAGCAGTCAGTTTCAGGAAATTCGGCTCCATACTGATTTTGTTTGATATAAACCTCAAACTACATGCACTCTCTCTCCATGCTTGTAAGATATTCACTACTGCAGTATAAACTCTTATTTGATACAAATCGTTCATATAAATTTTTCAGAATAAAACAAACAAACAGATAAACAAGACAAGCTATCAGATGAACAAGACAGATTTTTTATTGTGGGTTGGTTTTTTTTCGAGTACAGCAATGTACAGAAAGTTGTATCCCACCAAGGCTAATAGAGCAAATTGTCTATCCCCAAGAAACACCACAGTTGCCAACCTGCCCTGGTCTGGACATGATTTTAATTTGCACCCATCCATAAAAGTTGTTATGGCTAAGTAGTTAGTATGCTGGATTCATTACCAAAACTGTGCAGACTTGAAACCTACTATTGAATCAGTTCAGGAGACTACCACGTTCTGTCCCTTGGCAAGGCCCTATGCTTTAATTGCCTCGGCAAAAAATATGCTACTTGTTTTGCTGTATTGTATATACCAAACCAAACAACACCAAACCCATATACAGTCATTTATAGATATATGAGAAAGAAAGAAAAGTTGAAAAATTACATACAAAATTTGAGACAAATAAAGACCTTTTGTAAACGTTTTATGAAAAAAGGGGGGGGGGTAATTGTTCATGTGTGTGATCATGAGAAACTACACAAGAATATGAAACCACAAAGAGAAAGGTTGTTGTTGTTATGTTGTTATAGGGTTTAACGCCATTTTTCAGTACAAGATAGGCTATACATGGAGGCCAGTATAAATGGTTGAGGAAAAACCACCGACCCACAAGAAGCTACTGGCAAGCTTTCTCACGTACCCACATTGGCCAAACCTGAGACTTGAACCCACACAGAGGTGAGATGACAGTGATCCATAACGGTGAGCGCTTTAAACCACTCGGCCACTCGGCCCCCCATAAAGAAAGGAAATACCTTTCAGGGTGGTGGACAAATAAGTACAACCAAAAAAAAAAGGGTAGAAAAAAGAAAATACTGAATGAATTTGAAAGTATACAAATACCATCAAAACTTTTCATTCATGCCCAAATGTTTATGATTTATTTCTACATATCCCTTCAAAATCTGAGTCTAAAATAGTTTTAAAAAAACACTGGACTACGCTGATCATGTCACCTGTCCGTATATTCATTTTCAGAGCTTTTATTGTAAGATAAAGATTTAATAGTACAAGAAAATGGAGTCAATGCAATCATATTCATTAAAATCTAAACAATACCTGAGTATCTGAAGCCTAAAGGCATGAACCTATAGGACAGGAGTGTCCAACCTTTTTTGGCCAAAACAGAAGAAACGGTTAAGGTTGCAGACCACATGAGAAAGAACATATCCGTATCACTACTTATGCATATTAATTAAAATGGATATTTTCAAAAGGACTGCCAACATGGCTGCAGGTTGCACAATGTGAAGGACTGGAAGGCTGCATGCAGCCCATTGGCTGCAGGTTGGACACACCTGCTATAGGTTAATGGTATGGCTCAATTGCATATTGATAAACTCACCAAACTGCTAGATTAACGAACGTATTTTGCGCAAGTTTAGTGAATTTTATGCCTAAGGCACATTATCACATTCAGAAATCAAATCTGTGGCATTTGTGAGGGTAAATGTAATAGAACAAAATTGTCCCAATGTTTATGTTGCATTAGTCATCAGATAAAAGAATGTTGGATAAAGGCCACTAGACCAAGAAGCTTCTAAGTCTCTAGATATCTAAATGCAGAAGTCTGACAAGAAAAAAAAGAGGTCATTTCAAATGCGCCTGTTCACTAGTATATTTATGATATTATAACTTACGGTAAAATCCCTAACCAAACATTAGTCCAAACACAGTCGAGTGAAACAACTGATGTGATGTTTACAATACTCTTGTTTAATATAGTACACAAGTACCTACACACAAGTACCAAGTAAACCATAAGTTACATTTACTTCATGAAAACTTTTTTAAAAAACTTTTTTTAACAATTTGGTCCCTATGGATTTTTGTTTTGATAAAAGGCACAATTGTTTTGGGGGAGAATGCAATTTATGTAACTTATTCATGGAAAAAAGACAAGGGTAAATTAGTATGTTCTCACATGTGAAATAAATATATTTTTCATATGTAAATTGAAAGAAATATACTTTTCAAATGTAAGCAACGCAACAACGGAAACAAATTAATTCTTCATATATAATTATAACTACCTAATAAAACTTTCCATAATTCTGACTAAAATGGCTTCTCTTCTTAAACTTGGTACATAGGTTGTCTTTGTGGTTATCATCTGCGATGATTTCAGGTCCTAACCCTGGGGTACAAGGGAAGGGGTCTAAAGTAAAATGTAAACATAAGTCTCGAAGGGTGATGCTCTAATGTCCAAACAGAATTCAGAGGAATTCAAGACCATTTCTTCATTTTTAATGATGAGTGTTAAAACCATCTCTGATATTCTTGAGTAACAAGATTTTCAAATTAGCCAATTTGGCAGCCATACAGGATGTAAGATAGGAACCATTTTCATTTAGGGCAAACTAGACACAATTAGAAGACTTTGGTGAAAACTCCTTATTGATATAATCATCAATTCAGGTAAAATTAGTGACACGATTTTCAATATCTTCACTGTGGCTGTCATATTTGAGGTCAGATCTGCACCTGTTTCATTCATGACCAGCTAGAAATCATTATTAGTTTTCTGGTGAAAACTCCATGATGACTTTCCATTTAGAAAGAGTAGCAATAACAACATTTTCAAAATGGCTGTCATGTTGCCCATACTGGATATCAGAACTGGCACCATTTTCATTCATTACAAACTAGACATCAGAAGAAGTCTTCTGGTGAAAGCCCAATGTTGATATGACTTTGTATCTAGGAGTAATAACCATATGATTCTCAAGAAGGCCATTCTGGCCGTATTGAATATCAAATCAGCAGAATTTTTATTATGAACAACTAGACACCACAAGAAGTCTCTGATTGAAAACCACATCCTGATAGGAAATTCCATTCAGAAAGAGTAGCAATGACAAGATTTTCAGCAAGGGTGCTGTGGTGACCATATTGGATGTTAGACTTACACCATTTTCATTTTAGACAAACCAGACATCATTGGAAGTATTTTAATGAAAACTGCCAGGTCAATATGACCATCCGTTCAGGAGTAGCAATAACAAGATTTTCAAGCTGGCCACTGTGGGGGCCATATTAGATGTCCAAGCAGAACCATTTTCATTTTAGGACAAACTAGACATCAGAATAAGTTTTCTGGTGCACAACCCATGTCGATATGACTTTCCATTCAGGAAGAGTTGTGATAACAAAATTTTTAATAGTGCTGTCAAGGTGGCCATATTGGATGTCATATTGACATCATTTTTATTGCCAACCAACTAGATATCAAAGGAAGTCCTTTTGTGAAAATCCTATTATGATATGACCATCCTGTCACCAGTAGTAGTGATAGCAAGATTTTCAAGATGGCTACTATGTCAACCATTATTCGATATCAGAGTGGCACCATTTTCATTTATGACCCACTAGACTCTGTGATGATTTTTGATATTTCCATGGCAATCCTCCATGTAGATTAGGTGTAGCAATAACAAACTTGTGCTAATGGACTTCAAAAGATGGACAACAGGTCATCCCATAAAAAATGTCAGTGTAATTGTAATATTTTAGCTCTATTGGTCATAGACTAACAGACCAACAGAGCTAAAAAATTACAATTACACTGACATTTTTTAATTATTTACCAAACTCTGAACTTGTATTTAAAACAGGATACATAATATATGTAACAAATTTTGGGCTATCACCCCTGGGTAATCATCAAATGATAATGGGCAGGAGGAAGGCAATGATAAAAGAGTGTGGAGATTTGTCCTAGTAAGCCATGGAAATAGCTCATTAGTAATATTTTTATTACAGTAAAAATTCCTACCCATATATCTGACCGCTCATCTACAGTGTCTCCCATCTCTACATTAAATAACTCTGGAGCTCTGTACAGCATAGAGCAGCGCTCTGCAGCTTCATCCTGAAAAGGTAATTATGCACATGTATAAAAAAGGTAATCATGCACATGTATAAAAAAGGTAATCATGCACATGTATAAAAAAGGTAATCATGCACATGTATAAAAAAGGTGATCATGCATCTGTGTAAAAAGGTAATCATGCACATGTATAAAAAAGGTGATCATGCATCTGTGTAAAAAGGTAATCATGCACATGTATAAAAATCATAATTATGCACTAGTATTAAAATGGTAATCATGCACTTGTATAAAAAAAGGCTCCGTGGAAAATGTGTTCTTGCCTGTGAATAGCATAATGATGGTGATGTTGTCTGTGCATGCTGGAGCAATGTGATATTTCAGGGATTTTCCTAGCCATAAAAACTAATTCGCTTTCAAGATGGGTCAAATCATATATTTGCCTGATTTAGTACTGCAAAACTATGAAAAACTGGCAATATGAAAATGTAAGAGGCAATCAAGACAATTTGATATTGAGTATCTTTTAATATTGCTTTTTAAACAAATTAATTGGTCATAGAGGTGGCCCATTTAAAAATAATTCTGTTCAATTGTGTGATGTTAAACTTTTCTTGCAAACTGACAATGGTAGAACCAATGAATATATGTGAAAATCTGAATATTACTAGTTCAACCCATGAATATCCTAGTGGATATCCCAATATTGCTGGTACAACCCAGGAATATCATTCTGGAAACCCCAATATCATTGGTAAAACTCAAGAATATTCTTCTGGAAATTCTAATATTACTGGTACAACCCAGGAATATCCCCATGGAAATCATAACATCACTAGTAAAAACTTCAACCACATAATAATATCATACCAAAGTTCAGCTGAATACAGCGACTGATGTACACTTTAACACAGAACCTTGCCATTGTGGACACTGGCAAACCTGTCACCACTGGAAAAGTGATACTCATCTCTTGCCATTAAAAGACAAGATAAAATCTGACTGGTTATCTTATAGATCAAGGTGCCTTTAAAGTGTGATCCGTATATACTGAGTAGCTTGAATAATATATTTTTAGATTAAAACTGAGATTTTTCATCAATACTCATCAATAAAGTAGTTTCAACCAATCATTTTTCTCAGTATTCTTAAAAAAAAAGAGATAATGGAATGGAGAATTTTATTTTTGTCTTCTAGAAACAAACAAAAATCATGTTTATGCATAAAATAGAATAACCTGAAGAAAGCAAATTTTTAGAAAATTAAGTTTCTCCTAAAATACTTACCTAATCACACTAACATTAGGAATATAAGCCCTACTACCTCCCAAATCCAGCCCTACTAAATGGCAAAATTCATCTTTCTGCCAATAATATATAAAAAGGGCAATAACTCTTGCCCAATGCCTCTCCTTGCCACCTACAGATGGCACCAGTTTAAGCTGAGCAGAACATCATGTAACGGGATGCTCGCATTGAGGGGAGGATTGGAGGGTATTAAAGAAATATGATCGGGTATTTGAGAATTAATGTTCCCCGATCGCATTAATGTTAGGAAAATAGGTAATAGGTGGCGTGAGTGTTAAGCATCCAGGTAACCTTTGAGGGGAGAATATTGGATTCCCCATATGAAGGTTATCCCACTCTCCTGACTGCGAGCAGCACAACAGAAGTGACATGACTTAATGTCTGGAAAGAAGAAATAATGAGATCTTCTTACCACATAAAATTTCCAGGTGAATCCTGGAAGCTTGTCCAGAGGTTGTGCTGGTGTCACTTGGGTCTGGTAGCCACTTGTGTGACTGAATCTACCAGATCCAGAGTTTATCTCCATGGAGACAAGTCTAGTAGATAAAACTGAAAGGTTTACTGTGCATGCCAACTGATGGCCTCAATGATACCTTTGCTAGAGATAAGATGGTCAAGGCAAGGCTCTCATAGATTACTCTTATATTATGAGCGACTGAGGAGGTGACTCTGTTTTAGTGATATCTCAGAGTATGCCATCTGTATTATCCACTTCATCCATGATGAGTGGGCTTGAAGGGTTATGTCCTCTAACCCAGATTTAACTGGGAGAATGAGGCATCTTTGAGCTCCACAAACTGGCTTAAACTATTTCAGATAAGTCTGAGAAAATGTACCAGTTCCTGTTTGAAAGCCTCTTGGTCTGTGTCAATACAGGAGAGAGGCTGTATAATGGCATTCTGAACACCCAATAACAGCAATGAGTAGCTGGTGATGAAACTGGGTTGCATCATAAGAACAAATAGCCATCTAATCAAAACTGAAGTTAGGTTCAGTCAACAGAGAGGACATGTAGTTCATGGACTCTGTGCAGGCCAAAGTACGCTTTATGATGAAACTGGTTTTGAATGAAAGAGCTTTCATGAGGTCCTGACTAAAGACTTAATTTTGATTGAACTCGGCCAAGTCAGAACAATGTTAGCAATTTGGGCCATATAAAGTCAAAGCTGGACATCAATCAGACAAGATGACTCCCTAATATAATGATGGGATGTGCACTTAATAGTAACTGGAACCAACCTTTTCTCTTTGAACAACCAAAGAAAAAGTCAGCTACTTATGAGGACAGTGGTACTCAAAGGGATGATGTTTTGGCTTTGTGCCAGTCCCTGAAACAACACTTTCCTACACAAGTCTTTAAAATGGAGGGCCTTCTAGCTCACTGTAATTCATTCCAAGATAGAATAGATTAATTGTATCTGCTGTAAGGTTCTCTGGACAAGAACTAAGCATGAAGGAGAAGATGGTCCAGGTTAGGATGGAACACGTGGGTTTGAAAGTGTTTGAGAAAATTCTGCCCAGTCAGGATCGTTCTGGACCGATATGTCACTAGACCGAGAAGATCATTGATCCAGAATTTGTCCCAGTGGAGAGGAGCAATCAGAATTATTTTAGTACTTCTGGCTCCTCAATATCTGTATATTAGGACTAAGATTGTTGTGGGGGACAGGCAAAGGACCACAAACCCTCCCAACTGAGAGAAAAACCATCAACGGACCAAACATCAGGATCCAAGACTGGGGCAATGATGGTTGACAGTTGTGATTCCACCTGGTTGTAAAATGATCACTCATCAGATGCCACCATAGCTGGCAACTCTAACGAAAGACCAGTAGATAGAGGGACATTCTGCATCAAGAATCTGTTCCCTCATTGACAGAGAATCAGTCAAGACTGAGTCTGCCAGAAATATGTCTGATCTGGATCTCGATGTTGCCTTCTGTGCACCGACAATGGGATTCCCAGACCAGAATGTAGAGCTGGGGTGATTTGGTACTGCCCTGTTTGAGGTATGTCACCACTGGCAAGTTATCTGACTCGATGAGCTATATTTTGCACTTATGGTCACTCCAAAATAAAAGGCTTTGATAAAAGCATTCACCTTCAAGAGAATCATGTGGAGACTTTTGTCCTCTGGACCTCACTGGTCATTGTCACTGTTTTAGTCTGGTGACAGATAGGTTGCTCAAGCACAGTAGCTTTCATTTGTACACATGGTCCCATCTGTGTGCAGTTCTTAGGTATTCTCATCAGGATTTAAGATCAAACCATGAGAGAGAGCACAAAACTAATAACAATTTCCTCTGTATGTAAACCACGGGAATTTCCATAAGGATGGATGGACTGAAATGTTAAAATATGGATCAGACTGATCAAGACAGATGGCAAATTCATTCGGATGGATGAAGAGGTGGACTGTTCTTGCCATCTCCATCTTGAATGACATCAGCCATGCTAACCAGAAAAAGCTTGAAGGTAAAATCCAGAAAATGTGGATAGCAAAGAATCTCCACCTACTGCTTCTCAGTGAGCATATGCATCTATAAAAGTGTGTCCCTTGCAAAGATTTGTTGGTACTTCCATCAGTAATGGAGAGAATGAAAAGGGAGGGGTAGGCAAATGAGAACCAAAGCCCTTCTGAAACAATCTGATCACCCATTTGCTTGGCAGAAAGAGACCAATCCAATGCAACCAAGAGTCAGGCGAATACCAGATAGTTGTCTGCAGGTGGTTGGGGACACGAGTCAACAGTGAGAAAGCAGAGGTGGGGGGGTAGAAAAACTTTGTTTCGTATTCCCTTGATACAACTGTCTCCAGAACTGAAAAGCAGATTTTCTTCATGCATAGGATTGGGATCACAACTGGCTTTTGGACTGAGCAGAAAACAATCATGTTTCTCCTTTTCTCTGGTCATCATGTCATTGAGGGTGAATCAAGGATGATGTATAAAGCAATAGAAGCTGCACAAAAAAATGGAGAAGTTCTTTGACTGACTGTTTCCACAACTCCTCTATCTTGCCACTGAACTGCAAAGGCAATTCAAACAGAGGTTCACAGGGTCAGGGCGGAATGTGCACTGCCACCCTTGACTGCAAGTTGGAAAAAAAATCACCATAAAGACCAAGTCCATACAATTGGCCACTATATTGCAAACGAGCTTCAAAAAGGTATGCAGAATGTCCTTATCCACCACAGATGCAAACAAAGTCAGACTGATACAGCGTAGTACTTGTCTAACACCGAAGATCTGTGAAAGTGGTGTCAAAATGGGTCTTATACCAATGAGAATGGAAAGAACTCTGAGAAGTTTACTTTCAGAAAAACAGAAGGCTTTGGAATTGCCTGGGCCACTGATCTTGCCAGATAGACTCTGCATTTTTTTTGGACTGTGGGGCAATTTCCCAACTGCAGGAAAATACAGAAGAAAGGGCTGACTTGCCCATTTTCATAACCAAATGAGGCCTTGCCCTGAATGCAAGTGTACAAAATGGGTGTCTGGCAGACATTCTGAGTTTGGCAACATCCCATAAATTCCTTTGACCACTTTAAAGCTATACTCAGTCCTCTCTATGGTGGGATCTGAGTATGAATTATCATCAGGTTTATCCCGACCCTCTGTGTGGGGGCTATAATGGATGGGATCAAGATCAATATCTGGGTAGAACATTCATGAAGGCATAGATGAGGTGTAACCTTCGTCTATAGACTGTTATAGTACCATCCAGGAGGGTAAGCCATGAGTAAATGGCTAGCCATATCTGCAGGATAGTTATCAAATCGATACAGATGGCTTGTTGAAATAAAAAAAAAACAGTATGGGTGTCACATGTACAGACAGCAGTGCACACACGAGTCATGAGATTTCTTGCTGGCTGCATTCATGTATTTAACATACTTAGTTGTCGTGGTTCATTCTGAAATGACATATTAAGAGAGAGAGAGAGAGAAAAAAAAGGAAATGCAAACATTTGTCGGGCATAAATATCTTCAGAATTATGATTCCAAATTTTTTTTTTAGTTTGTTACCATTTTTCTTTCAAATACATCGGTATAAAGCTCATTAGAACTTGTGTTGAATAGTGTATTAAATAAAGCCAACGTTAAACAAATTAACTGTGGCAAATGTCAGAGACATCCGCTATACCAAGAGTGATGAATAAATAGTGGGCATAAATATGAATTTAAACATGTTCTATTACAGTGTAGATATGGAGAGCCATGTGGTCAGAAAACACAGAAACTATATCTTCATAGGTGAAAAAAGTCACATAATTATGATCAAAATTCCAAAAATAACGTAAACCACCTATAGAATAATCCTTAAAACATCTGTCAATAACAAAGTTCTCAATTGATAGAATTAAAATAGCACAAATCTCCACTTGGTTTTGGGAGGAGGAGTGAATGATATCTTGTCAGTTCACAAGTGAAGACCTAAACTTGTGCCACCTGTAGGTGGCAAAGGGAGGTAATGGGCAAGAGTTATTGCCTTTTGTCTATCTATATATTATAAACAGGAACACAAATTTTGTCTTGGGAGGGTTTGGTTCAGTAAGTAGTAGGGCTGATATTTCAAACCTTAATGTGATCAGGGTGCATGTTCAAAAGAGAATTGATTTGTGGTCTCTTATATCAAACAGGCAATTTTTAAAAACAAATTCTTATTCAAAGTATTGCATGGGCATAAAATGCAGTTTAAAGTATGATTGCCCCTTCATTTAGGCTCGTATAACCATACTGTTCAGCTTAGTATACCCATATTATTTAGGCTAGTATATCATTTAGGTCTGTATACGCATATAATTTAAGTTAGTGTACCCATATTATTATGGTTAATAATAATATTATTTAGGATAGTATACCCATATTATTTAAGTTAGTATACAAATATCATTTTGGTTAGTAATCCCTAAATTATTCAGGCTAACATGACCATATTATTTAGGTTATTATACCCAAATTATTTACACTAGTTTACCCATGCTGTTTAGGTTAGTATACTCATATTATTTAGGCTAGTATAAGCATATCATTTAGCTTAGTATACCCATATCATTTAGGTTAGTATACCCATATTATTATGGTTAATATAGTACCCATATTATTTAAGTTAGTATACAAATATCATTTGAGTTAGTGTACTCATATTATCTTGGATTGTGTACCCATACTATTATGGTTAACATACCCATATTAATTAAGTTAGTATGCCCTTATTATTTAGGTAAGCATACCTATATTATTTAGGTAAGTATACCGATATTATTATGGTTAATATACCCATATTATTTAAGTTAGTATATACATATTATTTAGGTTAGTATGCCCATATTATTTAGGTAGGCATACCCATATTTTTATGGTTAAGATACCCATATTATTTACGTTATTATATATGTATCAATTAGGTTACTGTACCTAAATCATTCAGGATAGTGTACCCATATTATTTAAGTTAGAATACCCATATTATGTTAGTACACATGTATCAATTAGGTTATGATACCCATATTATTTAGGATAGTGTGCCTATATTATTTATGTTAGTATACCTGTATTATTTAGGCTAGTATACCCATGTTATTATAGTTAGTATACCCATATTATTATTGTTAGTATACCCATACTATTATGTTTAGTATAACCATATTATGATTAGTATACCCATATTATTCTGGTCAGTATACCCATATTATTATGGTTAGTATACCCATATTATTTAGGATAGTATACCTGTATTATTTATGTTAGTATACCCATATTATTTAGGATAGTATACCTGTATTATTTATGTTAGTATACCCATATTATTTAGGATAGTATACCTGTATTATTTATGTTAGTATACCCATAATATTTAGGATAGTATACCTGTATTATTTATGTTAGTATACCCATATTATTATGCTTAGTATTCCCGTATTATTTGTTCTACATGTATCACATATAATAATGCCTCTTATTAAATGACTACCAATTCAGTTTTCCTTTGATTGTTAAAATGCTGGAAGATGCCCTTGCTAAAATGTTGTATCAACTTTACAAGAGAGTGTTATATGATTCTAAATGCTCACCTGATGTTAATTCATCATTTTTTTTATATTCATAGGATGCGATATTGCCAGAGTAAGCATCACACATTGCTAATTAGTGGCTGCATGTCATTTGGGTCTATCCATCTTTCTTTCAGTATGTTTGTTTGAACACATCACTTTTCGTCTGTATGTTTTAGTTTTTTATGAACAAGTTACATGACCAAAATTATCAGAAAAAAAGACAAATTTGTCTAGATTATTTCTGTATTCTCCTTTTGTTATATTTTGATTATTAAAACTAGTGTTAGTGCTTTTATCTAATATGTTAATAAACTTATTTTTTCAAACATTTGTTTTGCATTGTTTTTATTTCTACAATGAAATCCTGACTGATTGTTCTATCAGTACAACCAAAGAAAAACAATAACAGGAAATGGGGTCATATAATAAGAGACACATGTGGGACTGAAATCGCTCACTTGGCTGATGTCTGCCTAACAGTCAAATGCAAGAACTGGCCAAAAATCTGGATCAATTGGATGCTTTCTATGGAAATATTTCCAGTTATGTTGACTGCATATGCTATGAAAACAACTGTTTCAAGATTTCTCTAGTTTCTGTATCTTCATCCATATCTGATCACAAATCAACTTCATTTGTCCAACAATGAAAGGCCCCTATGCCTAGAAACTAGAAACTATGTGTTAAGATTGGTCAAATTCTATTTAGCACTTTTCTTTAAATAAAGTTGTGTAAATGTTTCTCTACTTTTTGTAATGGCAGCCAAATCTGATGGCAGAAAGCATCATTTGTATCAAACCAAAAGAAATTCAAGCTGGACACTTTCTGACAAATCTGATCAAATTCTGTTCAGCACTTGTTTAAAAATATTCTCCAATTTTAATAACAGCACCCATATTTTATGGCTGATTAGTGTCATTTATAAAAACTTTAAAGCATTTCATGCCAGAATACTTTCTGTAACATGTAGTCACATTTTCTTAAGTGGTTTTTGAGAAGTTTTTTAAAAGATTTGGCATTTTCAGTAACAGTGGCACATGTGATGATGACATAAAATCATTTGTAAGCATTTGATAGCAACTAATACAAAAATGATTTCAGTTAAACTGGTCAAATTCTGCAGTTACTGAGAAAGGTTGTTGAATGTTTCCTCTATCTTCAGTAATGCCAGCCAAAATGATGGTGAATCAGCATTATTTGTATAACATTTTAAAGTTCTACAAGCCAGGATGCTTTCAAGCAAGTTTGGTCAAATTCTATTCAGTCATTTTGGAGAAGAAGATATATATAGGTTTTATATTTTTAGTAACGGTTGCCATATCTGATGGCAGATGTGCTCCGTATGTACAAAACTGAAAGGTCTTATGCCATATCAAATTCTGTTCAGAGGAATTAGAGAAGTAATTTCCAGGTTTTTCTATTTTCAGTAGTGGTGGTTATATTTGATGGCAGATTATCATCATTTGTACAAATCTGAAAGACCTTTATAACATAATGCCAAGTTTGGATGAAACTGGTCTGGGATTTTTGAGAAGCTTAAAACAGATATTGTTGATTGTTGATGGATGGTTTTTCTCTTTTCATATTGGCAGCCATATTTGATGGTGGATTGGTATCATTTGTACAAATTTTGACATACTTTAGTCAGAGCTTTGGAGAAGTCATTTAAAGGTTTGTCTGTTTTTAGTGCTGCCAGATCAGCCTCATTTGTATAAACATGGAAGGCCTTTATGACAGAATGCTCTATCTATGCCAAGTTTGTTAAAACTGGTCTGGCAGGTTTTGAGAAGAAGCTGAAAATTTAAATTTTCAATGGCTGACAGCAATGCATGACAGATGAAAGGCCACATCATAAGCTTAGATGAGCTAATAAAACAATTACTAACTTCTGACTTTGGTTGCTGCAAAGATTTATCAACCCTAGACAAACTATATTACCAACAGGGCTGCTGGCCTCGGACAGTTTTGTTTTTCTGGGGTAGATAAAGCCTTGTAGCATACAAAATCAGAAGTAAATAACTGTACAATGGCATCTCCAATGATATCATAATTAATGTCATTCATGGCAAAGGTATAATGATTGAGAATCTATTTTATCAAATAATATCAGTATTTTTCCCTCGTGAACAAAGAATCTTTCGTTTGTGTTCATTTCAAATGAAATTTATGAAATTATATAATTTTAATCTGCTGGTTGCCATCGGAAATGAGTACCTATTCATTTCGATTTTAACATTATGTTGTAACTGTTTTTGTGGTTTAACACCATTTCTCAGTGCAAGATAGGCTATACATGGTGGCTAGTATAACTGGTGAAGGAAGAACCCAGGAAAACCCCAGTAAGAACCACTGACTCACAGGAAGCTACTGGTATCTTTCACACATAGCCATACTGGCCAAGCCCAAGACTCAAAGCCATGTAGGCAGAGGTGAGATGGCAATGATCAGTAAAAGCTGGCACTTTAGACCACTCAGCCACCTGAGCCCCATTTGAACATTATGCAATAAAATACCAATTTCATGTGAATAATGAAAGATGGGAGAACCTACTACAACCCATTTAGTATGCTTGCCATTTGGGTTGAAATAAAGAGCAATTCCAGTTTATGGACTGATGATGTCTGTCCAGGAGTCCATCTGTCTATCCATCCATATGGCTTCAATAACGTGGTTACAGTGTGCATTTAGGTCATTTTCATACTATTGCTTATAGAGTAACATGACTTGTAGAGTAACATGACTTGGTATGCAAATGTTTCATGACAAACAATACAGTCAACAGTGAAAATTAAGTTCAAGTGGCCTATATTTCATGGTTTTCAAGCCATCCATGTTGCCATTTGCAGCTATATTGTTTCAATAAAATACTACATGATTTGCTCATACCTGCAAGCGATGAGCATCTGCCCAACTCTGGATGTGGACCCTGGCTTTGGCTGCAGACCCCAAATCCATCAGAACTGGTGTATCATCATCAGCCAGCATTACATTAGCTGGCTTCAGGTCCCTGCATGGAAAAAAAATGAAAGTCAGAATATGTGATTACAAACTTGGAAGGAGATAGGACACAAGCTCTGAATACATTTCATGCATTTCATCATAGACTTACAAATGATACTGGTGGTGTTGTCACTAAATGTGTAAGCAGCAGTGGTAGTGCTGGTAATTGTGCTGTGGTGGAAGAAATAACTAGAACTCTTAGAAATGTATACTTCACAAATGGCCATTTTCTACAATTTTTCTGAGCAGGGTTCAACAAATAGTGGAACTTTGTAGACAGAAATATGGGTGTATCCAACAATTTTGAGGCAAAAGCTCTTTCAAAATCACTGTTTTGTTTTTCTTGGTTTAACAGCACTTTTAAATTTTATTGGTTATATCATCCAAAGGAAATGGAATCTAAGTGCTTTTTCCAACGAAACACAGAAATAACCAATCCAGGATGGCCTTGGTGGGTATTGAACCATGCTATCCTTGAATTACAGGCACTCTGCCACTTAGCTACTGCACCTCCCAATAAAATAATGAAGTAAAATGCTGGCAATCAATCTCATGCAAGAGTTCATCCTTTAAAACTAAGCACAACATTTGCCTGAAGTACAATGATGCCTGTTATTCACGTGCCAAGGAAAGCATTTTCAGGTTTGGAAGAAATTGGGCAATCAGATATCATTACAACACCAATTAATGCTACTAACTGCAAACAGTTATATACATGGGAAGTAGATGTATAAAAATCTAACTCACTAATTAATGATACTGACTGCTGACAATCATTAACATGGGAAGTAGACATACACATCGCACTAATTAATGATACTGACTGCTAACATAGTAGACAAATAAATTCTAACTCACTAATTATTAATACTGACTGCTAACAATTATTCTCATGGGAAGCAGACATAAAAAATTTTACTCAGGAGCTTGACCCTGAAGATAGAACTTTAAAAGTGAAACCTGACATACATTCTAGTCATGAAAGACAGTAGAGCTCACGCTATTTTTGAGAACCCCGTGCATCATGGTGGGGGTAGCGAGACTAGAGATGATTAATAAAAAATAAAAAAAAAAACATAATCTCTCCATTCATACTGAAGAAGTCACCACAAATGCTCGCAGAGGATTGCTCTGCACATCAAGCTTTCTCACGGAGTCATCACAGATGACCACCACAGAGTGGACATACTCTCTATCAAATGGGCTTGGTTTACTGTGTATTACTCCTGCAAGCATGCTCTTTAAAGGTTCATGGAGAGAGAGAGAGGTGCCAATTTACGTACATAGGTATCAGCTGATCATAAACATAACCTAGTTCTAATGAAAATATGTAATAGATATAATGCCAAATAACATTTTTGATAATATTAACATAGATGCAATGCTTCATAAACTGTATTAATACTACAGCACATTTTTTCATTTAGAAAAGGCAGATCAACATCTTTTGCAGTGAGTTTACGCTTTTTACTTTATTCAAAGAAATCTGATTGTAAAAATCACTCATGACATCTTCATCTTTCCATGGGTGGTCTTCATTCATTGGCTGTTTAAATGTCAATTAGTAAAGTCGACCAACCCCTCCGTGGTGGAGATGACTTTGGTGTGCTGGCTGAGGAACAGTGTTGGTTTGTAAGTATTCACCACTCTGTCTTGGAGCATTATCATAGAGTGAAACTGGAGGGGATGAAGTCCCCACTGCAACATGTGGGGTCCTTAAAAATACAGTGACCTGTATTATAAATCAAACAGCTCACAAGTTATAAAGTCGAAAGAAACTGTGATGAAAAGTTTAAAGAGACTGACCCATGACCTTAAACTTGAAGATAGGCACCCCCCCAAGTGCTATGCAAGCACACCTAATGAAAATATATAAGTATAACAAGTCTCATTCCTATTCTATACAATGGCTCTGAAGTTACAAAGCAGAATAGAAAGTATAAAACTTACTACTGACCTGTGACCTTGACCGTTAAGTCAGGACCAAAAATGTGGCAATTATACTTTCCAATGATGAAGTACAAGTGTAACAAGGTTGATCTCTCTTAATCTCAAATAGTAATGTAATACAGTTGTTTGTTGTTATTATTTTGGGGTTTAATTCTATTTCTCATCACAAGATAGGCTATTCATGATGGCCAGTATAACTGGTGGAGAAAGAACCCAGGAAAATCACAGTAAGAAACACCAACCCATAGGAAGCTACTGGCAAGCTTTACCCACCTTGGCTGAGCCAGAGACTCAAATCCATGCTGACAGAGGTGAGATGGCAGTGATCGGTAAATGTGAGTGCTGTAGACCACTCAGCCACCTGGGGCCCCCGAAAGTAAAAAGCAAAAATGACATAGTGACAGACAGTCAGACACCTGAGTAATATGTTCCACACCCTGCTTTTCATGAAAAAATGCTAAACAAAAGTTTAGAAGATCAGGCAAACTGGGTAACAACTATTCTCAATCATTATATTGACTGCTGAAAATCAATCTCCTATGATATGTCATTTTTATAGCACAGCATATCAAATTTCATATGAAATCCAGCAATCCTTTGTGATGTTATGCTCTGAAGCAAAAAGACATAGAATTAGAATAGGCAATAAGGGCCATAACTCCTGTAAATTATAATATGCAATCCTGGAAATCATATTCATCCACGTTCTCATCAATATAAAGCTTTATTACACCAAATTTATCTTAAATCTATTAGACCTCCAGTAAAGTTATTCTACAGAAACCAATTTTTGAAGTAAAATGTATCTCTTCAATAAAACATATCTGATCATAACACCTTTGGGTATGACCAACACCATGCTGGATCCAGCCCTCCTAAAATTGCTTTTAGCAATAAAAATGAAAACCATCTGCCTGTGTAAGTGAGAGCTGAACAAGAGTGATCTCCCCTTGTATATAGGAATTAATACTTACTCTCATCCATACTTCAATTACTACTCTTAGCAGAAATGCACCCAGAGTCAGTTATGATGTACCTGTGGCAATGTTAGGAGGGTGTGACGATATTATGATTGGGTACTTTAAAAATTGGTTTCTTCTTCAAATACATTACCTGATCATAGTACTTTACAAGAAAAGGTATCAGATCGAGGAAGTTACATCACCTAACCCTGGAGAAGGCTTAATCTCCAATCTCAAAATATATGTGACAGAGCTTTAAATCTTGTAAAACATCTGAGCTGGAAAAAAGACTCCATATGACTATTCATGGCTAACCAGGAACAGTTTCAACTCCTGAAAATCTATAAGTCAAATGGCCATCATGGCACTTTAAAGTTGCTGCATGACCTAAGAAGGTAGTCTGTTATGCTCCTGCTATGAGCTCTATCAGGTCAAAAACTGAGCCTTTTGGGATGAAAATTCTCTGAGGTAAAAGCTACAGAAAGTTATCTCTACACTCCATCTCACAAAATGAATTAATGTCAATAGGGAACAGGTGAGTTCATAAATGATATGCACATGGCTACTACCTAACCTCATGAACCAAAATGCACAAGAAAATCATTTGGTCTTGAATTAGTTCTCTATATAAATACTCCAATGTATCCACTATGATAGAGCATGAGCTGAAATGTCAATCATTCCTACAATAGTAGAAATAAACACCCTCTTTGCTCCAGTTAATTTCAGGTACCACTTCAAAACCCTTGCACACTCCTGCAGATGCCTGAGGCATAAGGTCCAACCAGAAAAAGGTTACCAAACAAAGAACTGATTCCCCATGAGCAGGAGCTTGCTCAACACAATGAAATTGGAAGCTATCATGAGTGAAATCAAATCATCAACACAAAACTGAAATAATAGTTATGATCAACTGAGAAGGCATGTATTTTGTTGATTCTACATGCTGTAGCTAGACAACCAGGAAGCATTTTTTAAAAGAGAGTTGAGCCATAGAAGCTCTTGATAGGTGTTCAAACAGTGCTCTATTCGGCCATGTCAGAATCAATGGCAGATTCCATTACTGACATAGGACCAAATCCTTCAGTTATGAAAGATCAAAGTTCACCTGAAGACCAGAGCTCTTTGTTTTGTCTCATGTTCTCCTTCATATGGTGATGAAAAGTATCTGAGATTATGGAACATTAGCCTTCTATAGTTGTGTACTAACTTCTTATCCTTAAAAAATCACAGAAGCTGGCTCTTTGGGGTTACTGAGGCTTCAAGCAGCGTGACATGTTCCTGCTTGCACCACTGGGAGAAAACTCTCCATGTTCTTCTTATGAACTATCAGGCACTGGGACTTCTTGCACAAGCAATTCTATCCACCACTTGTTCAGAGAAATGTTTCCCACTGAAAGCTTGTTTGATATGATCCAGGTGTGCAGGTTTAACAATTCCAGGTTTGGATGAAACACCTGCAGTGGCATTGCTTAAGTACATGAGGAAAGACCCAGATTTTCCTTGGAATTTCCACTTAAAGGGAAGCAGACAGAATAAGACAGTTCTCTGATTTGCTCACTTTTTGAAAGACTTATGGGATTAATAGGGTTGGAGCAAAAAAACATATATCCAGACCCATGGAAAGAGTGTTAACTGTCCATTCTTTTGCATCTGGAACTAAAGAGACAAGAACAGGTAACTCAGTGTTATATACTAACACCTGATGGTTGCAGGCCACCATGTAGTGTAATACATCATGAATTATTGAGGTTACTAAACTGAAGAAAATGCTGCATATGTGTCCTCTTAACTATACGAGACATGGGGGGGGGTTGCAAAATCTGCAGGCTTCAATGATGCAGTTACCAACTGAAACTGATGCATTTTTAAATTAATTCACAGCCCAAGCTTCTGGGTTTGAGACTGGAAACACAAAAGTGGGAAACGTGTGATTTGCCACAAAAAGATCGATCATCGGACACCACAAAAGTGCACAGATCCAAGTAACAACTGACAGACAGGGAGGCCATTCTGTGTGAAAGACTTGACCTTTCCCGGATAATGTTATCCAAGATAATGAGTCTGTCAGGGATGTGTCTGATTGATATATTGATAAAGAGACTGTCACACCAATGTAGAATCTGCCAATCCTAACACATTGATTGAGTGATCTGGTTCCCCTCCCGTTTGAGGAGGTAGGTCACCATCAGAGTTGTTGGACATAATGAGGACTGTTCTGCCTGAAAGTTGATCCTTCCAGAAGTGAAAGGCATTGATGACAGCCTACAATCCTAAAATGAGGATCCATAGGGGCTGTTCCCCTGGCTCCCACATGCTGCTGATAATAGTGAACAGTAGCAGTAGTCCGACAACAGGTGGGCACCCCAACCATTTGTACTGGCATCGGTACAAAGCATTACTTCCACTTGAGGCTTCTCCAGCAGGATCTCCAGCATGGGTTGTGCTGCCATGCAGGAATGATCATATTTTGTCCTTGATTATGACTGTTTGATCAAGGGAACTTGAAAATGGGTGCCATTGTGATAGCAATGTCATTTTTAAGGGTGCATAAAAAGACAACTGAATGGGATCAAGTCGGTTGCTGTATTGAATAATCCAAGGAGATGCAAGAACACTTTTACTGAAATCCTAGTCCTGTTGGAAAAGGACTCAATGAGTTCAATGATCTTGATTATGCAAACATAAGGAAGCCTTACCAGATTCAGGCTGGTGATAAACTCCATACCGAGATGGACAAAGGTCACACTCTACCCAGTTCAATAGAAAGCATAGATGATCTGACAGTGAGAAGATTGTTTCTGCCCTGGAGTAGAATAGAACTTATCATATGTTTCTGCAGGATGTCACCCAGCTATGCTCAGGTTTACTCAACTGTGGCCTTAAAGCTAAATTCAATACCTTCCATGGTCAGATCTGAGTATGGCTGGTTTGAAGGAGCTTTGTCACTCTCATTGTGTGATGACTCAATTCTGTCCACTTTGAAAGTGTCACTAGCTCTCCCCTATGGATAAGCAGTGAGCATATGAGGTCTGGCACTGCCAAACTGCCAGCTGGTTTGCCTGGCATATGGTCAGCCTGGATGCTGGTGGTATACAATACAGTTGGGCAATCACTGGTACAGGTTACTCCAAATGCTTGGCAGGATGGACAGAGTTCTCATTGAAATCTCTTTCATAGTAAGGGTATGTCTAGTATGGCTAATGGGCAGATATGTCACTACATTCCCTATAAATCCTAGTTGACTGGACCTTTTCAATGAAAAGGTCCCCATCCTTGGATGGCTGGACAGCTGGTGACAGCTGCATGGCCAGTGACGAAGTGGTTATATTATGCACTGGTTACAATGGATCTGGTACAAACCATATCTGTCCTGACTACAGACCAGAAGGCCATACTCGGACATACGCGGCGGGGACTTACACCCACTGGGCTGAATAAAATGGGGGGGGGACACTCCCCCAATGAGTCGGAAAAAGGCGCAGAAGTAAGTGAGGGTAATAGATGTAATATTTGGCCTGATGTCAATAACTGCATCATCGTCTCCTGGACCAGATGATGCATCTGTTTGAAGGTGGATAGTTTTACCCTTTCCACATGACCCTCCTACCCTGCTGATGTTACTGTGGCTGACAGTAGCAAATGACGAATGGGGGGGGGGATCCAGCATTCCTCGCAAGACTCGCAATGGGGGTTGACTTGGAATGTATACTATGGTCATCAACGCTATCTCCCTTTCGCTGCCTTCTGGACTATTATAGCCCAACTTCCTCTGACCATGTATTATATACACTGCATGGCAATGATAATGTATATTTAGTCAATACAATACAGGAGACATGGCTGTTTTCCTTTGCTTTGAACTTTTTGCATTGTATGCATCTGGATGACATTCCCAGTGACACAAGAAGAGAAAAACAAAGCATAAATTAGTATATTACTAATATCACTCCCATTAATAACAGAAAAAGCAGAATCGTCCATGTCACATTTTTGATGCCCTCTAGACTATGTTTAAAACTTATGCACTGATGCATTTAGCTAATATTTCTATCAAAATTACACCAGATAAGAAAACAAAGCATAAATTAGTGATGCATACTGTTAACTCACCTACTACCATCTCCAGTACTAATGGAGTAAGCAAAAATAGTCAACAACACAAGTTCAATGATAGCGTGGTGTAACCTGGTCTTAAAAAGACAAAGTCCATCAAGGTGACAAAGTCACTCAAATTTGGCAGAAATTGTAAAAATAATGTATACAACCTGCAGAAGAATGATTGTTCCAAACAATAAATCCAAAAGGAAAGTTGGATGGTCCAATTCGAACACTAACATGGCTTGGATTGTCATAGGTAGAATGTATGATGACATCAGTACAGCAGTGAAGCTAAAAACTAGTGGCACCTAGTGGTGGCAAGAGAAGTTAACAGGCAAGAGTTATTGCCCTTCATCTATATGAGTTAGAAAATACAATATTCGTCTTTTAATAGGGCTAGATTCACAAAGTAGCAAGCTAATATTCCTAATGTAACGTGATTGGGAATTATATCTGAGAAACAAAAGTTTGCTGATGTACCTGTGTGAAACAAAAGCACGCTGATGTACCTGTGTGAAATAAAAGCATGCTATTGTAACTGTGTGAAATAAAAGCAAGCTGATGTACCTGTGTGAAACAAAAGCACACTACTGTGACTGTGTGAAATGAAAGCAAGCTGATGTTCCTGTGTGAAACAAAAGCATGCTATGTACCTGCATGAAACAAAAGCATCCTGATGTACCTGTGAGAAATAAAAGCATGCTGATGTACCCATGTGAAACAAAAGCATTCTGATATACCCATGCCAAACAAAAGTATGCTGATGTACCTGTGTGAAACAAAAGCATGCTATTGTAACTGTGTGAAACAAAAGCATGCTGATGTATCCATGTGAAACAAAGGCATGCTACATACCTGTGTGAAACATAAGCATGCTGATGTACCTGTGTGAAATAAAAGCATGCTGATGTACTTGTGTGAAATAAAAGCATGCTGATGTACCTGTGTGAAACCAAAGCATGCTCATGTACCTATATGAAATTACCCATGTGAAACAAAAGCATGCTACATACCTGTGTGAAATAAAAGCATGCTGATGTACCTGTGTGAAACAAAAACATGCTACATACCTGTGTGAAATAAAAGCATGCTGATGTACCTGTGTGAAACAAAAGCATGCTACATACCTGTGTGAAATAAAAGCATGCTGATGTACCCATGTGAAACAAAAGCATGCTACATACCTGTGTGAAATAAAAGCATGCTGATGTACCTGTGTGAAACAAAAACATGCTGATGTACCTGTGTTAAACAAAAGCATGCTGCTGTACCTGTGTGAAACAAAAGCGTGCTGATGTACCCATGTGAAACAAAAGCATGCAGATATACCTGTCTGAAACAAAAGCATGCTGATTTACCCATGTTAAACAAAAGTATGCAACATACCTGTGTGAAACAAGAGCATGCTGATGTTCATATGTGAAACAAAAGCATGCTGATGCACCTGTGTGAACAAAAGCATGCTATGCACCTGTGTGGAACAAAAACATGCTGATGCATCCATGTAAAACAAAAGCATGCTATGTACCTGTGTGAAACAAAAGCATGATGATATACCTGTGGAAAACAAAAGCATGCTGATGTACCTGTGGGAAACAAACGCATGCTATGTACCTGTTTGGGACAAAAGTATGCTGATGCATCCATGTAAAACAAAAGCATGCTATGTGCCTGTGTGAAACAACCTGTGTGAAACAAAAGCATGTTGATGTACCTGTGTAAAACAAAAGCACGCTACATACAATTGTAAAACAAATGTGTGCTATGTACCTGTGTGAAACAAAAGCGTGCTGATGTACCTGTGTGAAACAAAAGCATGTTGATGTACCTGTGTAAAACAAAAGTATGCTATGTACCTTTGTAAAACAAAAGAATGCTACATACAATTGTAAAATAAATGTGTGCTATGTACCTGTGTGAAACAAAAGCATGCTATGTACCTGTGTGAAACAAAAGCATGCTGATGTACCTGTGTGAAACAAAAGCATGTTGATGTACCTGTGTGAAACAAAAGCTTCCTGATGTACCTGTGTGAAACAAAAGCATGCTATGTACCTGTGTGAAATAAAAATATGCTGATGTATGTGTGTGAAACCAAAGCATGCTCATGTACCTACATGAAATTACCCATGTGAAACAAAAGCATGCTGATGTACCCATGTGAAACAAAAGCATGCTACATACCTGTGTGAAACAAAAGCATGCTGATGTACCTGTGTGAAACAAAAGCGTGCTGATGTACCCATGTGAAACAAAAGCATGCTGATATACCAGTCTGAAACAAAGGCATCTGATGTACCCATGTGAAACAAAAGTATGCAATGTACCTGTGTGAAACAAGAGCATGCTGATGTTCCATGTGAAACAAAAACATGCTGATGCACCTGTGTGAAACAAAAGCATGCTTTGTTCCTGTGTGGGATAAAAACATGCTGATGCATCCATGTAAAACAAAAGCATGCTATGTGCCTGTGTGAAACAACCTGTGTGAAACAAAA
The DNA here is from genome assembly GCA_016617855.1 of Megalonaias nervosa. NCBI lineage: Eukaryota > Metazoa > Mollusca > Bivalvia > Unionida > Unionidae > Megalonaias > Megalonaias nervosa. The sequence continues at coordinate 46,720 of JAECUM010006559.1, forward strand.
GCATGTTGATGTACCTGTGCAAAACAAAAGCACGCTACATACAATTGTAAAACAAATGTGTGCTATGTACCTGTGTGAAACAAAAGCATGCTATGTTCCTGTGTCAAACAAAAGCATGCTGATTTACCCATATGAAACAAAAGTATGCAATGTACCTGTGTGAAACAGAGCATGCTGATGTTCCATGTGAAACAAAAGCATGCTGATTTACCCATGTGAAACAAAAGTATGCAATGTACCTGTGTGAAACAAGAGCATGCTGATGTTCCATGTGAAACAAAAACATGCTGATGCACCTGTGTGAAACAAAAGCATGCGATGTACCTGTGTGGGACAAAACTTGCTGATGCATTCATGTAAAACAAAAGCATGCTATGTACCTGTGTGAAACAAAAGCATGATGATATACCTGTGGAAAACAAAAGCATTCTGATGTACCTGTTAGAAACAAAAGCATACTATGTATCTGTGTGGGACGAAAGCATGCTGATGCATCCATGTAAAACAAAAGCATGATATGTGCCTGTGTGAAACAACCTATGTGAAACAAAATCATGTTGATGTACCTGTGTAAAACAAAAACATGCTATGTACAATTGTAAAACAAATGCGTGCTATGTACCTTTGTACAATAAAAGCGTGCTATGTACCTGTGTGAATCAAAAGCATGTTGATGTACCTGTGTGAAATAAAAGCATGTTGATGCACCTGTGTGAACAAAAGCATGCTATGTACTTGTGTGAAACAAAAGTGTGATATGTACCTGTGTGAAACAAAAGTGTGCTATATACCTGTGTGAAACAAAAGCATGCTATATACCTGTGTGAAGCAAAAGTGTGCTATGTACCTGTGTAAAACAAAAGCATGCTATATACATGTGTGAAACAAAAGCGTGCTATGTACCTGTGTGCATATGGCGGGTTATAAGAGTGCAGAACTCTGACTCCATGACAAATTCCCTGGAAAATTTTCCACAGTTGGTGTTCACTCATCTTATCTGATTTCTTCTTTAAAATATCAATTCGATCTTGCATGGATCCTTTCTGAAAACACAAAAGATATAGCATGAATGAATGTTATTAAGAGACACAAAATAACATATTTAAGCATACACAATGTACAGACATATTTCTCTGAATTGTTAAAAAGAGAAACATTGTGTGGCAAATACATATATTTCAGAAAAATGTTGGAAAAAAGTCATCTAAATTTTTATTTTTGTTTATGCATCATGGAGAAAGTTGTTTTTAGTTAGATGAAACAAAATCCATGATTCCGTTTACATGATACAGAGTTGTCAAATTTGAAAATATGTTAAAAATAATTGTAAATCTTTCAGAGGCTAATATACGAATTGAATAGCAGTGGAATATATGAACTGAGAGCAGGTTTCTGTAGAGAGCACTGAATTATGGAGTGAAGTATGAACTTCATGATTCAGCAGAACACATCCGAGGAGCATGGAGTGAATTGAATATTGCACGAACACTTCTGTTTGCTCGCTCAACAGTAAATAATAAGTTTAAAATTTAGTACCCCGAAACACTGGGGATTTTTTCCCACTAAATGCTCTCCAACCACTTAAACACCCTATCCTCCCCCCCCAAAAAAAACCTCAATGGATTTGCACAATTTGGAAGATCAGCCTGTGGAAACATTCTGAAGATGGAATTTCCATCTTATAATGGAGAACTTTAAAAAATGCATGTTACAAGCCTGTGGGATACTTCTAACATTTTTGGCAGTGACTTTATGTGACAGTCTGTCACAACAATTAATCAATCAGAGTCACATGTCAAGAAAACCAGCTGAAATAAACAGCTATTAATTCAGTGTCTTTCATGTGCTACTTCATTTAGGTGAAACCAGAGGTGTGCAGCCCCTTATAATGCTTTTCAGTATTTTCAGGGATATTTTCAGTATTTCATGTCAGCTTTCAGTATTCTTCACAAGCATACACCAATAGAAACACACAACATTACCGACACATCTTGTATCCAAACTGTCAATACAATGACCCATGCTGCAATAATGATGCAAAATATTTCATATTTACAATATTTGAAACAATTATCAGTTGAAAATAATTTATTAATGATCATCAGTGTTGAGCTTAGATGCTGCAGGTTACAGCAAAGCAGTGTCAAGTTCAGTGCTACATGTATGCTGGAATGAGGATCATTGACTTGTTTTATTCATTTCATAGTAGGCACTTTTCAACTTATGTAGTTGTTCAACTGAGTGCTGGCATTGGAATTCAAATGGATAACCCGGTTTTGATTTAATAAACAACAATGCTTCTAGAGTGTCGTCTCCCATTGATGACCTCTGCTCTGTTCTGTTCTTACACATTGGAAAAAGATTCTCTCACAGTGGGCATTACTGTGGGGAATGGTTAATATTCCTTGCATTATAACTGAAAGTTCAATGAGGAACAATGCCCACTATTCATCCTTCTTATTGCCAACTGCAGCCCAGGTTTCATCCATTCTTTGTCTGGTGCAGGTGGATAGGTCTGTATATTGATATATAGCAAACTGCACAACAACAGTGTCAATAGTGCAACCAGGAGGAACTAGTGCTGGAAATCTATGCAGGAAGAAAGTCAGATCACTCAGTTTGGCTGTTGAAAAGAAGCGTCGGCTACAACTGCATGTCTCAATCAAGTAACAGCAAACACTCTTAAAGTACCGCTTTACATTCCCGTAGAACTGCTTGATCCGCATGTCCCTTAAACCATTATTGTCAGAATCGGCAATGAAACTGCCGGCAGCATCACCTATGACTAACTCCTTGCTGTCTTTTAAATTGTAGCTGCTTTTGAAGTCAACAGCTTCAGGCACACAACTTGACATGGCAGCTGGTTTGACAAAACGACAAAGTACTTTCAGAATCTGGTTGACCTGCATTTTTCTCAGTACATGTATCTTTGGTTCATCTAACTTGAGACCGACAAGCACATCATCATACATCTTGACAGTATAGGTCAGAAAAAGAACATACAGCTTGTTTGTAGGCGATTTCAGGAACTTCAGGATGTTTTCTACTTTCTTGTGGGCATATGGTTTGTCACTGCTCTCGGCAACTTGTGTTGAAGGTGAAACTAACTTGGTCTTGATATTATCAAATTCTGATTTAAAGAACTTTTCAAAGGTTCCCAGTTTTGTAGCAATCTCTCCAGGCAACGACCAATACTTAGCCATCTGGTACAAACATGCTTGAGCATTCTCTTCTGCTCAATGTCGAAAAGATCTTGAACACTAGAGAATTTGTGATGTCGTTTCTCGCTTTTCTGGAAATAATACTATACATCCTGCAAGATCTCAGCCACATCAGGTAAACACTTAGCTCCTTTTTGGGCTGCATTGTGCACAACATGGAGGCAGCATCCTGCCAAGAATACACTGTCATGTTTATTTCTAATTTTGTTCCCAGTCACAACCGGGGCATTGTCACATCCGAGTGCTAAGCAATTATTCCACTGTAGGCTGCGTGCATTGATTTTCCCATCCAGGATTTTGAATATGTTTTCTCCTGTGGCAGATCCAGTGCAGACAGGAAGGGAAAGTAGCTCCGAGTGAACAAGTCCTGTGTTTCGGTCCATTGATCTAATTACAGTTGGGAACTGCTTGCTCCTATTATCATTACTCCCATCTGTCGAAAGTGTGAAGGCTGCAGTCTGCATCCTCTCAGACAAGCTCCTTTGTTGTGCCTTTCCCAAAGTCTTCACAAGAGCAGTTGCTTTCTTTCTGCCACACTTCATATCTGAAACATAAATACTGAAATTGTAATTTGTACAATATACAAGTTAGTTCAGTAAAGGTGTTCACACCATTAACTATTCAAACAATGGTCCATTGAAACTGATTCTATTTTAGAATTTGTAAGTTTTAGCAAATTCGAATAACTAGCTGGGATTAAATTTAACAGGTGCCTGGTACCAACTGTGTATGTGTGCTTCACTTGGTAAAAATACATGCATAAAAGGTTTTAGATTACTGTAATTGCCTGGATTTACCTTGTAAGTAAATGTCATAAAAATAGATAAACATGATATAAAATAAAATAAATAAATTTCTACATACCTGCAGCAATTTTGCTATCGGGATACATAAGTTTGAATCCATCATGCAAGGAATCAGCTGTTGCTAATGACAGACTGTGGTAAGCGATGAGTTTGCACATCAAAACTTCAGCACGAGTCATATGCAGGGAGTGTTCGTCACAGTAGGTTGAACGTTTGGTATTATTTGAAGAGAATGATGTAACTGGAGCCATTTGTCTTGCCTTATCGATCGCTTTAAGCTTCTCCGATTTTATGTGACGAGAGATGTCATTCCCGCCACCACTCCTAATTGATATATCAGTTTCACAAAGATTGCAGTAGGCATAACTATCACTCTTTCTTCTGGCAGAAATGAATGGCCAGGTCTTGCTGTATGATGTGAGAAACTGCTATATTCGTTGCTTCGTGTCTTTGACTGAAGTTAACTTTTCTTCAGCCTCTCTCTTCCTCATAGATACCATTTCAAATACATTTCCCGAACCACGCTCTGCCATGATGCTGTTAACACTACCGATGCAACGACAAAGAAACTCTACACATGCGATGTTGCAGAGCGTTTTGCACACAACCCTTCTATTTAATACAGAGCTAACTACGGCAGGATGCTATTGCTTTATTTTCGTACTTCTTTTCTTTCTTTGCTTCTAATATTTACGAAATACAAATTTTCCATATTTTACCTCGCACAAAATCGGATTTAGCTCTTGAAGTCAAATTTCCGTATTTGATATTTTTTCCCGTACAAAATACGGAAAAATACGGAGAGTGCGCAGGTCTGTGAAACCCTGCTTATAGTAAAATCACATGCAGAAACTAGCTTCACAGCAGATTCCGCCATCAAACGTGCTTGATTCAAGCATAGTTTTTGTTTCAATTTTTGCTTTAAGCAATGTTTTGTGAAAATGATGCAGTGCAGCAAAGACACCAAAGGAACAACTACTATTCATCTTAGCTGGTTTTCTTGTCTGAGCTACTAATACTTTTAAACCACAACCGATGTTTGGAATTAGCATAGAGGGGTCTGAGATCTTTAGCTATGCAGAAAAGTCTAAAGTACTCTAAATGCCAATTACACTGGATTGTGAGATTGATAACAACAAAAAAAAAGCCAAGCCCCTCATCTCCTGACGCATTATATTACTGACAGATCTGGGTCTATAATGATTGCATTTACACAGAACTACACGTTTTGTTTAGAGTCTGCAGAAAGAACAAGTTTGATATAGTGTAGAGCAGAAGCCCTCAGGCCAAGATGTATTCATATGCTATACCTAATAGTTTCTTTCTCCCAACTCAAAAAAATCTACTTGCAGTATAATCATTATTACAAAACCCCTTTTTAGGCTTTCAAATACCTATACAGTATCTACACAGTATGAATGAAATAAGAAACAACAGGATTTATGGAGGTTCAAATATGATTCATCTGAGAATAATGATGCAGAGACATCAGTGAAACACCTGATTATTTCCAATCCAGGTGTATGGTACAGAAAAACAAAAACTCAGCATCCTTATCGAACACAAGATCAACCATAATAGATTAAATGGGTACTGAATATATTCACTTATAAGATGAGTTCAGCTCTGCACATACCCAGATCTGCTGTCACATAAAGCACCGGCAGATCTGGGTCTGTGCAGTTTGTTAGGAGTAATCAGCAGAACAAACAATATAGACCCTGATCTGCAGGTGCTTTATGATACAGTAGATCTGGATCTTTCTCATTTGCAGTTTGACTCTACTTAAAAGCAATTATTTACAGTGCGTAATAAACACTATAAATGAACCAATTTGGTTCTATCAAGGCACCTAAAACAAAGAGAGATAAATCAATTCTTCATTCAATAGCTCTGGTCCATTAATGACATTCATAAACTTTTTAGCTTCATAATTTTTGTTACTGAAAAGAACTTTATGCACCAAGTGAGACACATAACGGGCATGTAAAATCACGCAAACTGATTTATGTTTCAAATTGTTTTAATGACTGGATGGGATTTAATGAAAAACAATGACCTGCTGGCCTCACAGCATCATTACAGAAACTTTTTATATAAAAGGAAAATGCAAAAACTAAACAAGGATTTTCACAGATGCAACATTCAAATGACCCCACCTTTATGATAAAGCTGAAGGACAAACTTCCAAATCAAACAGGGGCCATAACTCTTGTAAATCTGTTGCAAAATGGTATAATTCTAAGCTGACCTAGGCCTTTGCAATGTTAAGTTTCATACCAAATCTGGTCTCAATCCATTTAATCCTTCAAGAGATACAGTGCAGAAATGAAATTTGTGACTGGATGTGACTCGATGGAATGTGATGTGATAACAGACATGAGTAACAGCCTGTGCTTCCTCCATGGATATGGCAGAGGAGTAAAAGTAATTTCAATATCTCTCTTCCTTCTGCATGCAATGCAAACAAAACATTATTATCTTGTACCCTATAATATGGCATGACAATTAAAACTTCACTCAGGACTTCATATGGCCTTGTATGGCTGCCAACTTTTATCATTGTATGTCCAACTAATGGCACAATATGTGGATCCTGAAATGACCTCATGATCTCCACTTCCCGCATAGCAACCCTCTCATCTTCATCGCCATGGCACGTGATCCTTTTCTGTGCCAGAAGCTTGTGTGACACAACATCTTCCAGTAGGTCAATCACACTGAAACCTCTGCAAGAGAAACCTAATATATACTGTATATGCAACAATGTCTGTACTGTTACATTTTTGTGAATTATTTTCTATAATTTGGAAAGTATTGTACTTCAGTGGCTTTTGCACGGTTTTCCTCCCTAAATGTGAGCAAGGAACAAGAAAAGTAAAGAAAATAAAAAACAGAAATTTCCCATATACAATATTTAATTGTGCAAAGGCATCATTTCCGCACAATATATGTGCAAGGTTCTAGAGAACACTGCACCTTATCCCCACACATTAACATGGGATGCTGTTATACCCTCCATCCCTCTGCATGTCTCTAACTACTTTTCTCCTTAACCATTCCATGTGGGTTCAATAAACTTGTCTATATGTTAACCATGTGGTGGCCATCTGCTAGAGGAGTATGATTAGTGGGTTTCTCACCTGAGATACCCTGGAGGGGGTCAAAGGTCAATTATGCAACAATTGCAATAATAGTAGCATATCTGATTTTTTTTAACCGAACTCTGTACTTGTGTTTGTAGGAGGAATATAATACACATAATATGTGTAACAATGTATTAAAAATTTGGGTTACAACCTGAGAGTCACAGTTTGGAGGAGGAGGAAAATGGAAACAAATGCATGGTGTCTGGGCATGACAAGCCACTGAACTGGCTCTAATTTGCCTTTGAAAACCCATTTAACATGTATCCCTACCATTTCATCCAACCACTGCAGTGACATCATCATTAAAGAAGTGATAGTTATGTATGTATCTTTGTGTGCCAATATGCCAAGATCAAAACCAAGAGACATTCAAACATAATGTCCTTTAACATGTTCCCCCCAAAAAATGAAGATTAATGAAATAGCCATATTTTCTAGAAGAGTAAATACAGAGACCTTAAAATAATTTCGAGTAAAATTTATTAGAAACCTTAATGATATGAAAATTTTCCATGTTATAGTACACACTTCTCATTTATCAATGAAAGAACTCTAAAAGAAACTATAAACCTTGATGAACATAATATTAGTACGTTTTCAAATATTTTTACACAGTAAAATTTGCTTAATATGGACATTCAAGGGCTAACAAAATTGTTTTCTTTATATACAGGTTTCCCATTATACTGAGGTTAAAGGTGAAATTTTCCTGGTAAACAACTATTTCAAACTCAAGCAGAATTACATATTATTGTTTGCTGTTGATTAGCTAATCTCAAGTTGTTCTGCTTTAAACCTAAACTACAACTACTTCCATAGCTTGCCATGGCAAATGACTACATTTTTTCTTACATATTTTCTCCCCACCCCCACCTCTGGACCCCACCATCATCTTGATTAAGGGGTCATAACCCAAACTGCCAGAAATATTATCCTAAAATCAATGTGACCTACTTTTGATCTTAGTGAAAGGCACTTCTCACTATGATGTAACCCAGGAATCTTCATGTAAAAGTGTTCAAAAAATGGAAGTAAATGCAAACAATTTAGCACAAAATCTTGACATTCAACTTAACAATACCACAAGCACTCCAAAAGTTACATGTCTTGCCATCTGGTGACAAAGCCAAAACATTAGGCAAAACAACAGAACTGATCAAGTTGCAGAATTTGGTGTTAATACCTGCACTGTGAGCTTCAGAAATTAATATTTACCAGTAGGTAAATTTCATACAGTTTAAGATTATGACAATAAGCAGAAATCAATGATTTCATTATGTCCCCATCATGAGCATATATATACTGGATGAGTAAGCTCCCATATGTACATGTTGGATCTCTCCACTTTTGAGGTGTACTGAGAACAAATTACAAAAATACAGTGTGACCCCACGATAACACAGTAGTTGGGAGCCATAGAACCCCACCGTGTTATAGACCGAACCGTATTATAAGCAACCAGGTCAGTTAGCTGAAGAAAATGATGCATGTACCCCAAAAAATGTGCAGGGGGGAAAGGTAGGTAATAAATGCGGGCGCAAAAATACATGCTTCATTGGCACGGTTATCATCTTAAATCGATGCATATTAAATGAGAAATACACCAGTAGTGAAAACAGAGAAGGCATATATAATATTTTACTTTATGCAGAAAACAACGCATTGGTACATATACGTGTATACTGTTTATATATACATGTCTAATGTATAGCAATGAATAAAGTATCAATACCGTGTACTCACCCGCGAATCACGTCACATACATTGAATCCACAATACAAGTAAATTCCATTGAAAATATGCACACACACAGATTCAAAATATTCAATGATTTTGTCACAGGTCATATAGGTCTGAATTCAGTGGAAAAAAATACCACAATCACGTAACAAATGATGAAGCACATTTACTTTTCAGTACATCCCAAGTCAGTAAAAGTTTGCGTTTTAAGCCGCCGTCAGTAGAGTTTGTAAGCATAAACTTTTTTCCTGTAAAAAGGAAACTTTCATAGCACAGTAAAAGTGTTCCAGTCACGTTGGAAGATGAAACAATCCATCCAATTCCATTGCTTTTATTTAAGTTCAGTACTGACTTCCTTTGAAGAAAGGTTCTTCGTTTTTATTGAAGATTGTAGTTGACTTTCTTTGATGAAGGGTGCATGCCTTATTGAAGTCACCGCTAAAGGACAGCTTTTGGGGAACCAAACAAATGCCCATTTTTTATTGTGGTGGCAACATCAAAAAAATTGTATTGCATGATTGAGACTGATTTTTTCCCCATTGCTCAGTAAGTTTTCATAACAATCAGTGCTTCAAAGGTAATGTTTTCTTTGAAATTTCAGCTACTATTTTATCTGGGTACATTTTTTTTAAAAATGAATTGGCTGTTGTATGGTCAATTATAGTTACTGTTCCCCTGCCTACTGAATAGACAAGTGAGAGCTTGTTTTTTTTGTTTTTTGTTTTTTGTTGTTTACATTTGTGGTATTGGAGCGATGCTGCCTTCCATGCATGCATCAGAAATTTAAAGAAAGGGTCAATGGACGATAGAGACACAGGTATTCTGGTCTGGTGACAGGGATTACTACAGAAAATGTGAATGTTCTGAAGGATTTAATTCTGAGTAAAAAGAAGAGGAATTTTACTTCCCATCCACATACAAATGTCAGTCTATATAAATATATTAATTACTAGCGAGCGGCCGAAAATCCAATGAAAGATAGATTATGAGATAATGCCTCATCCAGTTGATCTCCGCTACCAGAAATGTAAATTTGAAGAAAAGTGGATATCTCAAAACATACAGTACTCATGCTAGATGTCAACATAAGCGGATTATGATATAACAATGCACTGTTAAGATGGTTTGTCAATATGGACAAAGAATTTGTTTATGTAACAATACATAAATTTCAGTGCATTTTATACCAACTTTGTGGCTTCCTTTCATGCGGCTTCTGAATTTCTCCACTCCAAACCAATGGTTGTATATACAAGTTTAAACAGCCAACAATGTCGCCAAAAAGAAAAAAATCGCCAGATGGTATATTTTGCCGCCAATAAGGAAAAAAAATCGCAATTTGCGACATTGGCGAAGCCGTGCGCGATTTCTGAAGAAACTGTTTACACATTATTTTTCATGCTTTTAAGAAGAAAACACTATTTTTTCATGTACGAGAAAAATACATATAAAATTTCAGGAGCCACGCCATGATCGTCTTGTATTATTCATATGCGATCTCTTCCCTAAATGATAATAAATTTTTTTTTTTTTTCGTACTTTTAAGAAAGATTTTTTTTGTGTACGAGAAAAATACACGTATATGAAATTTCAGGAGCCACACCATAACTGTGTTATATCCAAATTCGTGTTATAACGGAGTATGCTATAGCGGGTCCAACTGTACATGAACACCATAATAACTAATTTCAAGTAACTTAAATAGAGCATTGTCCAAACATCAAACATAAAATACATGATTTTGCTGTATGCAGGGATGGCATTTACATCAGTAACTGTTTTCTAGACTGCAAGGCTTTGATTATAAACTAACACAACATTTTAAGACTTTACACATTCCCATATAGTCTAGGAGGTGTATTGTCTCTTTAATAGAGATACTCTGAACAAAGCATATGTAAGTTTTGTTTCAGAGACTGACTGAAATTAGAGTTCAGAAGTGATGAGACACTAGTCATGCACAGTTCTAAATTCCAAGGAAATATTATTTTAAGTGAGTTTCCGCAGCCAGTTTCCCATGAGACATTCCTAGAATGAGGCATGAGTGCTGTATGTGTGTTATTGTTGAGCAAATTTTGACCAAAATGAGATGTATGCATTAATTAAGGCAAGTGTGTGTGTTACACTGAATACAGCTCAAGTTCTTTGAATTGCTTTTTATTTAAATGTTGTTTTGGCACAGCAAGACTTTGAAGGTTACAAGTGATCCTACAACACACCATATTGATCCAAACTATCTAATGGTGAGAAGCAATGTTACAGGCTTCTGGCCACAAGTCAAATGCCTTAACACTGAACCACCCGCTTGTGCAAAGCTTTGCCATCCCAACATGATCTTACCCTTCTGCAAGTCTGGACCTCACAATGTAGCGCCTATTTTCGATTTCAATGGTTTCCTTGCCACAGACACAACCCATCCTGAAAAGAATACCTAATCCAAGGCCATTCATTCGAGACCACACATGGGTATTGCAACAACTGTAAATCAAGGACCAGGCATCGACAATTGGAATGCAGCTAATGGAAGAAGTTTTCTGTAACAAAATATAAAACAAAAAGATCTACTTACAAAGTGGTAAAGTTGAACTGGTCAGAATGTTTGGAGGGATGGAATGTATGCAATTTCTAAATGCATAAAATATTAGAATATTTTCTTCTTAAACTATAAACATTAGTCAAAATATGTACTTTAATTAAGAAACTGACATCTGCCTTTAAAACAAAAATTATTTGTTATTATGGATAGATCTAAAAGTCTCTTAATTAAAAGATATGTCTGCTATCAACACAGTGTATTTATTACATGACATATAACACTGAATATTTATTACACAGTATATTTATTATTTTTTTTACATGATACAGTTATGCTTGCATTAAACATCCATCTACATTTAAGGAACAAACAATGATCGGTGGCTTATATATTACACTACATTTGTCACTCCAACCTTTCAGATATGCACTTTTTTTTCAATGATGTCTGTGCCAGCATCTTGATTAGTGAATGAAGCTAATACACTACATTTTTCCAGGACTTCTCAATGATACTGCAAATGAGATGCTTTATATTTAGTAATGTTAAACACATAATTCTGTAATCTCACAAAAACAAACCTCAATGCAGTAGATCATTATTTCTGGATTCTTTGATTTGTTACTGGATCATCCTATCCTATTTGTCGTATATTCTATGTATCTACCCTTAATAGGTTATGTTGACTTATGTTGTCACACCTTCAAACCCACTCAGTTTGTGCAGTACATATGTACATCATAACACACGCAAAACTTGCTAGGCAATGGGTGTTGTTCCATACAATGATGTTCTCTGACTGATAAATATAGCAAGAACAGATTAAGCATTCCAAGGTACAAAGCCAGGTCTTTTGATAATGTACAATAAATTAAACAGATTTTCCATAGTGTATGATCTAAAAAGCTTTGTCAACTTTATGTCTGCATAAATCATGAAATCTGTGCAGAACTGAGTGCCTTCAAATCAAATGAAATAGACCATTCCAATGATATGGACGGAATACATCAGGTATGTGCAACCTACAGGACAAATCTGGCCCATTACCTGATTTTATCCATATACAGTAGTTACATCATAGGGTGTGAAAATCACTTATCGAGCCCATGCCCAGGATGAAATTTCACATGCCTAGAATATATGACTTAATAAAATGTATGTACAAAAATATGCATATATGTATGCAGGAAAAAAATCAAGAGATTTAAGTGAAACACTGTACAGTTTTTTTGCACTGAGCAAGAATGTGCACGAGTGTAAGAAATCTCCATGGCATCACTTTAAGTCATTCAGTGGCCAAGTCTATGTGCATGACTCTCCAGTTGACAGCCAAATGAAAATAGATGTGTGGTGTTGTGTAGGCTACTCTAATAGACCAAAGGTTCCATTCATTTTTCACTTTTGGATGTTTGACTTTCATAATTGAAAATTTAAGTCCCATACCTCCAATCATGGAAGTCCCATCATTGCACTTACCCCAAAGCATATTATTTATTACAAACATTTAGTCATCTCTGTGTGAATAAAATCTTGTCAGCCACATTTTTCTGAAAACATGATGGCCAGGTATTTGTTAAATTTAATATAAACACATTCCAAGGATGTATAAAAAGTTGTAGAAAATAAGAAATCATTGATACACCGCATACTTGACTATTAAATGTACTTATATAGTGTCATTTTCAGACTGTTGTTTTGGTACAAGTACTATCCTTCCTGGCTTCACTAGTTTTCTTTCCAAGTAATCATTTTTAAAATTATTTATTGTAAGCTTTCATACAAGAACAGTATTTTATGCCACTCAACTGTTGGTTTTTTTAAACAGTTATTATTTTAACTGACAGCCAGCAAACCAATGACCCTGAAAATTAATTATGACCATGGCAACATATATTTTCTTGTTCAAAGGTCTGATAAGTGCCGACTCACATTCCACACAATATAGCTAAAAATGACCCCTTATTCATTCAATCAAATGAGACCAAAGTTTGATCAAATTAGATAACTGGTGATCGGACAAATATAAACAGAGAAAATATACTTCTGAAAAGACTTTAGAAAGTCTTATAGTTGATAAATCTTTGAATTTAAGACAATCAATATGAAACCTAATAAAGTTCCTTATAAAATCACTCAGCCTAGGCCTTCCATTATTTTGAATGTACATTGTTACTTTCACTGTTAATTGTTATGAATATATCTGCTAGTTTTAGACAGCTTTCCAAGGTCATTTTAATCTGTTTTGTCAACAGTCTCTGTAATTTTGTTAGCTTTATAGCATTATCAACACAACCTTAAACAGCTGAACTCAACATCACACTTAACATTAGTGAACTTGTCTTAAATGATATACACAGCATTCAACAGTCTGGGCTAATTTAACTAATGTACCCACTTATAAGTCAAGTCAAATTGCAAACAACAAAGATCCTGATGTGCTGTAGCATAATGTGAGTGAAGATCAGGGTCTATGCTGTTTGTTCTACTGATTACTCCTAACAAACCGCACAGACCCAGAAATGTGATGGCATATCTGGTTCTGTGCGGTTTGCAGTAGGATTCAACTTATAAGCAAATATATACAGTACCATTTGAAGATTTATGTCCAGTACCACTATAAAATATACTTCTTTAGTTGTCAGCATCCAGTGTCAGCCACAGTTATTTTCTGTTCTGAGGTTCAGTTAACATGTACTTTTTCAAATTGTTGGCAGTGGTCCTTTCAATGCCAGAGGCCATTAATAGTTAAAACTGTGGATAGATGTAATTTGTATGGTAATATATGCTAAAATGAATAACCAATACCAGTGTCCAGACTGACACAGTAATGGTGACAAGTAAAAAAAAGAACCTTTGAATATACGTTGGTTGGTGGAGGGGGGAGTAGGGGGGTGCATATTTGGCATCATTTAATGGATGCAATTAACTGGAATTTGTAGCAGAGATATGATGTATTCGGCAGTTGGGATGATGAGTGGGTTATTTGAGCATACAGGTTGGTGAAAGGAAACTCTGATGGCTGTACACTGGTATAATATAGAATGTTGAGTGTATAATACATAGGGATATCCATTAATAGGAACCATGAATGCTGTATACATGTACATGACTGCCCTGTATATGGTCACATAGAAGAAAGTTACATATTCAAAAGAATACTACTCCATAACAAACTATTAAACACATCTGGCATACAATGTATAAAATTTTCATTTAGCAACAAATAATTATGGTGAAGTCTAGCAGTGCTTGTGTCTTTGTAAGAAAACGATACTCATGAAAACCCAAAACTTAACTAAACAAAATTTGATCTTCAATTTACAGGCAGGCAGGGGTTTGGTTAGGACATTATCAAAAGCATCAATTTTTACCCTGTAAGTACTTTTAAAAATGTCAGTGTCTGGCAGAAAAAGTGCATGGTCATTCAGATTGGATTAAATGAAGACAACAATAATCAATGAAATGCCAACATACATATATACATACATACATACGTTCGTACATACATATAGATTGATAGGACCAATATAAGTTTTTTGTGATATTGTGATATTTTCTCTTGTATTTGGAGTTTGCAAAAATCTTTTTCGGATTGTGCAACTATTTAAGTTTTTATTTACATCCATCATCTACTTTCTTTCGTAATTCCCAAGACCATGTTGTTGTTTTTACGGAATTCCCAGCACCCTGTTGTCTTTTTTATAATTCCCAAAACTATGTTCCTTGTTTCTTATAATTCCCAACACCCTGTTGTTGTTTCTATTTTGCAATGATAGTACAATACCATACGGTGGATTTGTATAAGTTGTTTTTTTTCAGAAACTGAGTCCAGTACATTATAAATATGGCCTCGAAAACATATCATATACAATACTATTGGTTGACAGCAACAGCTACCAGCATCGCTGCCAGACAAAAATCCCCCTTTTCCCAAGCCAGTTTCATGGTTCAAACAATTACCTGGTCTCTTACCAGAAAACAAAAGACAAATCTGACAATTTTATATTGAAGATTATCAACTATGTGCTTTTGATTGGTGCCCGTGCTAATCAAAATCAGCAGGACATTTCCGTCAGCCAATGAATTTGATTATCTTATGCTTCGTCTGCAATAAGTGTACCTGGATTAAATTTTCAGCCTTACAATATCATGGTAGACAGATACTTTTCAAGTAATTGTCAAAAAGAACAACCAATGTCATACTGCACTCTGCCAACTGAAGAGTAATTTTTCATAGGAGTCAGTTTCTTTACTTTTTACAGTTTGTTGACTTAGCAAATGTATGTGCGGCATTCTGGTTATCTGTGTCTTCCATTACAGGACTCCACCATTATTTAAATTAATTTATATACCGTTTCATTGTACGGAACAGTGTTGCTTTGCAGTCATCATTTTTCACAACAAATTCAAGAGTTTTCTCAACAGCATACAGGATTCTTGCATAGCACAGCAACCCTCAAAACCAATTAAATGATCTGGGTTAAATTCATCATGGCTTAAGGCTGATAGCTGCAAGTTAGTATTTCATTTCAAGTGAAATGATTTTACTTTCCAGCAATTTTATACTATTCACAAACTACTTTTAATGTACCATCTTAATCAACTTTTCACAACCATCAGAACCGCTTCTCCCACTCTGGTCTCTCTAAGCACAAATGTTCATAGTTAGGCCACCAATTTTATCAGTGTCCTTCACCACAGTAGAGACAAAGCATTAAATATACATTCCAAGTTTGAGGGGTTTTTTTTGTCTTCACTTGCGCTTCTTGCTTCGTCTACCGTTTTGCCTTTTATTAGCATTATAGTGTCATTTTCATCACAAGTTTATTTTCCAAAAAATGAAAACAGATTTTGCCAACTCGTTTTTATGAATCAAAGTACTTCTCTGCACTCTTTTAAAAAATGACAACAGACACTGTTGTGTCCAAGTCTAAATCACACATACTCAATTAGCAGTTATTATTATAAGTATTGCAGTATTATTATAATTGCTGCATATTAAGGACTGGACAGTATAGTCCAACTTAAACTCTGTGAAAGCTTGATTACTTTTATGCATTATATATGTATAATCACAAATTTTAAACACCGTTAAAACAATGGGCATTATTATTTGCTGAACAGTTGCAGGTACTTACGTACACAGTCAACAAAACACGAGTTTCTTTGATGTCATCACATCAGAAAAGGATTAACCGTTAACGGTTAATTAATCAGACTGGATTGATGTGGGTTTACCTAAGTTTAGCCATTAGCTATTCCAGAGATCGGCCGTAGTTGACAAAAAAAAATATAAAAAAAACAGAACACAGATGAAAATGAAGTAATGGGGATGCATTATATGGAGAAAAGGTGCATCTTCTAAGAATTTAGTGCGTAGTTGGCAGCTCTGATACCTGACAGACATGTTGATGCATCCAAAATTAAAAGTATACAGACTCAGTACTTTTATGTGGATTTCAGCATTCCTGAGAACCCTTACCCTGTTTTGTAAGCTTGGGGCGTGTTCAATTCAGATAGTTTAAAATCAATCACAAAAATCTTTTATAATTATCTTCTTATGTCTTTTTAATATACTTTAAGGGCAAGAGTACCTCAGTGGGAAGTTTTTCTTGCATCAAGGATTTAAAGTAAGAGTCACTGGCACATGGGCACAGCCTAAAATGAACCTTGATCATGGAAAATCATTTAGGCACAAGTTCTGTTAGAACCATAAGTGTTAATGGTTAGCACATCATTGCTAAAATACTAATTTTAGGCTGACAACTCTAAACAGTATCTATCAAGCAGCAGTCTGTATAGGCTAGTACACATTTAAAGTGTTGTGCCTCTGTTGATCTAAGATAAAAAAATTACCTGTTCTAATGTTGTTGTTGTTGTTGTTGTTGGGCTTAACGCCATTTTTCAGCACACAAAAGGCTATACATGGCGGCTAGTATTAATGGTGGAGGAAGAAACCGAGAAATACCTGGAAGGAACCACAGACCCACGAGAAGCTACTGAAAAGCTTTCTTACATATCCACATTCGCGGAATCCGAGACTCGAACCCACGCAGACAGAGACCTGTTCTAAAATTTTATACTTATGTAGTTTTTACCAGAGTCTGTTCATTCTTGACTTTTTTGTCATCTGCACCTTAGCTATCAGCAGAAAACCTCTAGATGAAAATTACTGAGCATTATGGACTTCCACAATGGCAGCTGTGCAGTAAACTGGTTCAAGAAAAGGATGTCAGGTCTATTACTGTTGCATGGGGTAGTACATTTTTTCCTCCAATATGCAGTAGTTTCCTTGTGACATAATAGTACATGACATTCCATCAAGTTTACACTGGATCACACCTCTTGGTTTGCCTCATTTAAAAACGTACATTTAATTTAAAAATGTTAAAAATGCATTTTTGTGATTTTAGAGGCAGATTAACATTTTGAATTGTATTTTGTTCTTTACTTCATCTAATGTTTACTTCATCTAATGTGTGATTTGGATTTTTAACGTAGCTTTAACAAGTTTTCAGTCATATCGCTACGATGTCTGCAGTGTGGCAGTTTATAGTGATGTCTAGCACTGAGGCATCGTGCCACAGACATGTAGCATGATATCCCACCCAGTCACATTATCCTGACACCAGGCCGACCAGTCCTAACACTAACCCCTTAATGCTAAGCGCCAAGCGAGGCAGCTGTTAGTACCATTTTTGTAAGTCTTTGGTATGGCTCGGCCAGATTGAACCCACAACCTCCCGCATCCAAGGCAGACGCTCTAACCACTAGGCTGCCGGAGTGGTTTTACTTCATCTAAAAGACAACGGACCATTCCAACATGTTTAACTTTCTTACTACCCTGAAGAGGAAAAAAAAAACACACCATTCTTCATGTTCACTAGGTGTTTCAATATCATATGACCAAGTAGTACATGTCAAATGTCTGTTAACCTGGACAAATGCCCTCAACATCTTTGTATGTGCACTGGTTTCAATCACATGACCAAGTAGCCAAGGACAGCTTGCCTCTAAACCATGGGATAATGTTGCTTAGACATATTATAGCTATCTAGTGAACATGTAGATAATGTGAGTTGCAGTATATGGAATGGTGATGTTGACGATGAGTTTCTGAGCCATACCAATGAAGCAGACGACATAGCTTAATCTCAAATGGGCAATGCTCTCAAAGATATTGGTACTGTGGAGGATTTTACAGAATCACAAACCTTGGAAATGTACTTTCTAATGGATTTACTTGTACAAGACTGGTGTTTCAGAAAGCAGCAAAAAATTCTTGTAAATTACTGGCATTCTTATGTGGATGGAAATTTGGAAATGTTCCTAGTGTGGAAAATTTGCAAAAATGTGAATACTATATTGCAGCTAAAATGACTAAAGAAATATGTACTCCTAAAGTGCTATTTTCTAAAAGTGCCTGTAACTCAGCAGCAAATAATAAGAACACTTCCAGAATCATAATTTCATTTCAAATTACACCATTTTGAGATAGACAATAAAGTAACAAGGAAACAGAAACTGTGACATTTCTACAAAATATTTCTTGTAATCCTCTGTGTGTTTGAAGCACAGCTGCTGTGCCTGCCACATGTCTAAAAATAGAACAGTATACCTATCATAAAACTCTAAAGGGACATATAGGCAGCCATGAATTCGATAATTATTGTGCAAAAATTCGGATCCACAGGCAGCAAAATGAACTGAATAATTGACATTTAAAGGAATCTGTATCCAGACTCTCAAAAATGACACCCATAGCGAAATGGTCATTACCACAAGCCCGTATGACCTGTACGACTTCTACGTAACAGGAATACACACTTGCTTGTTATTATAGTAGCGGTTGAATATAATGGCCATGAATACGAGTGTGAATATCCACATTAGATTCATCACGCATATCAATTTACTAACACGTGCACAAACAGAACACATATAAATTCACACACACCATTCAGTACTGCAAAAACCACAATAAGCTGCGTGAAACACGTAGGTCACGATTATTGTATCATTTGATCTCCATAATTTAGTATCATCTCAAATAAGGTTTAACGCTTAAAAATGTGGAAACAAAATTTGAATCGTGCATTCAAAAATGACGTACTGTTTGATGAATGGTTATAGCACTTTCTGTCTCCCTTCTTATATGAAAGTAAAGTAGATACGTCAGATGTTTTTCCTCATGATGTAGGCCTAAACAGGAAATTACCGTTGACTGACTAGGAAGTAAACGAACGCATCGCGGTGGCTAAAGAATTACCTGAACTGGAGTAATCACCTGAACGGACTTGAAATTCCTAATACTTAAAATATATGTTTGTAAGGAAAATTCTATCGAATGATATGTATTTCCTGCTTCGACCGCACAGTGCATACTCCATAACCTTGGCATAGCCTACTTAGCAAGAAAAACTTGGTCAAATTACATGTATGCTAAAATGCCCTGCAAGCATTAAAGAGGGTAACTACTATATATATATATATATATATATATATATATATATATATATATATATATATATATATATTGTTACGTGTAGGCTCGTATAAAAGTAACAAAAGAAAAGAGTGAAGTCAACAAGCTTCGTAAATTTAACAAAATAATTTATTTCCCCAGAAAACAAGGTAAAAATATGATATAGGACTTACGGTTTGTGAATATAATCCAAAAATTAATCCTAGAATTGAAAAATATAAGTCCTATCACTAAACAGTTCTAATTGAATCCATGTTCAAATCTCGATGAAATTCCAATATGGAAGGCTATGACGTCCTCTATAACCAGTTTGTGCTGATGCGTCAACAGTTCCTTGTTGAGTCACCAAAAATATAATTCTGGCTTTTGAATTCCGAATAATTTAGTAAATATCTTTGTCCAAGAATTTTGATGATAGAGTATTTTCCAGGGTGAATAAATTATTTTTAATAAAAAAAAAACTCAATTCAAATGGCAACAACAGAAATACCTTTCGGCCTGCAGGTATATATTTACGACTGAACTAATCCACTAGAAAATGTCTGTTTTAACCCGCGATTTTAGATCACATGATGGCTCACGTGGTCACTTAATTTGAACAGCGCAATAAAAAAACAAAAAAATGCCAAATTGCACGTAGGCCAGAATAGCCCCATCTAAGAATCAGATTCCCACACTGGAAATAAATTAAAAAAATTAAACTGTTTACAACAGACTAACAGGTGGGCTGAACATGACCTTGGTAATGACCAATCATTTCCATTCAATGTTTACAAAATCGGAACCAAGGTCAAGAACTAGGTTATCTAAAAATATAATGTAGTAATATTTTTGCGTTCTAATCAGACTAAAAGAACTGAACTAAATTTACTGGGAAAATGTCAAATCCAGTAAAATATTATCCTTACAATAAAATGTAATGATTTTGTTTTTGATCATTACATTTTATTGTAAGGATAATATTTTATTTTATTATTATTATTATTATTATTATTATTATTATTAGTATTATTATTTGATTTTTGGGTCATCTCACTGTGTTACTGAGCAATAGCTTACGCGGAAATGCTCAAATTTTTCACACACACACACACACACACACACACACAGAAACAATTAGAGCATTTCAGCATAAACAATTACTCAGTAACACAATGAGATGACCCAACAATCAAATAATAATAATAAAATGATACATTTATTTAGAGACGATCGGAAAATAACACACACACACGTGTGTGTGTTTGTGTGTGTGTGTGTGTGTGTGTGTGTGTGTGTGTGTGTGTGTGTGAAAAATTTGAGCATTTCCACGTAAACTATTGTTCAGTAACACAGTGAGATGATCCAGAAATCAAATAATAATAATAATAATAATAATAATAATAAAATACATTTATTTAGAGACGATCGGTAAATAACACACACACACACACACACACACACACACACACACACATATATATATATATATATATATATATATATATATATATATATATATATATATATGCCTGACCTTTATTAAGAATTAGTGAATTTTTCCATTAGAAAGGATCTGTTTTCCAGAACAATCTGTTGCGTCATAGGTCAGGTGGCAGTTTTGTATATAAACAGAAACATTGTAAACAAAATCATCATTCCTGCTTTATGATCAGTCTCTGGAATAATTTGTAGTTGTGTTCAGATATAATTTGAGAGGAATTATTTATTTAACTTACTGGAATTACAAAGTGCTCATTGACTTTTTGGACTAAAACAGTCCTTTCGAACTATTGAGAAATCATTCAAAGACATTTTAAATTATATGATTGTCATACATCAAGACATTCAAGGCTATCGGAATTCATTTTGAAGCATTCTATAGTTTTGAACTTATTTGAATTTTCACTTGTTATTGTAGGGTATAAATTAGTTTATGTTACTAAACTAGTTGGTTTCGCATTATTTCTAATACAAATATGTAGACCTACAGTCGTAACAATATATATATATATATATATATATATATATATATATATATATATATATATATATATATATATATATATATATCATATTGGCACAATACGTACATAAATACATAAAAACAATTGTAATACAAAACTCAAAGTTGCATGTGCCAACAATGATGCCCACGAGAATTTGTTTTTAAAAAATATTTTAAAAATTTTCCATTGGGGTTCTGAGGGTTCAAGATTTTGGGGCAGGGTACAATCTAAAACTTTATATTCAACCAAGCTGAGGAACTGAAAGTATGAAAACTTATTTCAGAGTTAAAAGTAAGGTTTGTTTTTGCTAAATCATTCTAAACAGCTGATTTCAGAGTAAAAATAATGCTGAATAAAAAACTTTATTTATTCTAATAAAATATCATTGAACTCTGTTCTCTTGATTTGCTTTGTTTTAAATAGTATGAATTAACAGCCGATTTTATATTATGTACCTTTGATATGGCCTTATTAAAAACTAGGCAATATGATAATGTATAGTACCAACCTTCCGTCACTACAAATGATGTGACATTTACATGTCTCATTGGGTCAGCTCCAGGCTCCTCACTCAGTCGTAAGCTTGTGTGCCATATGATTACATTAGCATGAGAAAACGGAGTGTGTTTTCTATGTTTTAGTCAAGTGTAATCTAGCCATTAAAGTAGTCTAACCTTTGTGTTGTGTTTTTATGCAAAGTGTAACAGGTAATATATGCCAGTCATTTATGATGCCATAAAACAATGTCGTCGAAACTACACAACTAACACATGGTGTAACACAATTAACTACACAACTAACACATGGTGTAACACAATTAAGTTTACTACCCCTAGTGACAAACTAATAATGGTCACTGATATTCACAAATGTATGGCTCATGTAAGATGGACATTTATTTTCTTAAAGGAAAAAAAAAAATTCTTCATTGTTTCACTCTAAACTCCACTTCCCCTTCTTTTAAGTTTATACTGTCTGATGAGTGACCTGAGTTGAAGGATACTTAGTTTTATTCTGCGCTTTATGGAATTTGTTTCTGCGATTGTTCTTATGAAACCAGGCATACCACGAAGAGCAAGAAATTTCAAAGATAGCTCTAAGACAGAGGATTAAAACTGCGTTACTCCTAGAATGTGCATTAAAACTATTTCATCCCGTCAGTGACAGCAGGAGATAGTATTCTATTACGACAGAAAGTAATGAGAAGTCATAATTAAATACTCCCTCAATGTCTGCCTGCTAGTTATTACTCAGACTACACTTTTAAGCGACAGGTGACCATATTACACGTAGTCAAGTTCTAAATTTTAGACGGAGCAAACTCTATGTACGTCGAAGCTTGAATTATTTTTTTTTTAAATTGATTTTCAGCCTATTTTACATTCAACACACCCTTAAAATTCACGATTTCCGATTATTTTTATCAAACCAACAAAACTACAGAGTAAATTTACGAAAATGTATCAAGCAATGCTTCTTTAAGTGACACCCACAATAGTAGTGAATGGGGGCGATATAGCGACAATGGGAAAATACATTACAGACCCACCCTCCACCCCCCACCCCCCGGCCTGTATAGATTTATAGCGACAAAATCAAAACCCTGGGGCACTATAACGACAAAAAATATTGGGTCTGTTCAGCGACAATAGGAATGGAACAGGTAGGGTGACGTCACAGATGTCACAGTACTGGCAACAATGTTGCAAGTGGCTGACCTGAATACGCGCGGCTACCCTAGGTAGGGATAAATACAATTGAGACAGAGACATATACAACACAACCATAGATTGATAAACATCAATCTATCATACCTAAATTATACAATCGACTAAAAAAAATTTTAGGCAAGAAAGAATAAATCTTTTCCAGGGATATGAAGTGGCCATGAAAAGGGCCTTTGGCTTTCTTCTTCTTTGTCTTCTTCTAATTTCTTCTTATCCTCCACCAACTTCTTATCTTTTGTCCTACACTTTTTGTCTTCTTCTCATTCTTTTCCTTCTTTTTTCCTTCTTCTCCTCCTCTTCTTTTTTCCTCTTTTCATTCTCCTCTTCTTTTTCTTTTTTTTCATTCCAAGCTCTCATTCTTATTCTATCATCTTCGTCCTCCTTCTCCACCTTTATTTGTTTCATCAATTCCCTTATCCTTTCCTTCATCTTCTTTAAATTGTTTATCTCCATCTTCAGCCTGTGTGGACTATACTCATCATACTGCATTCTCACCAAAAATTCCTCCAACATCCCCATGTCATCTACTGCCTCTTGCAGTGTCTTCATTGCGTCTATTTTGTTTGTTGCCATGGCTGACTATTCAGTGTTGAATGGCGCGAATGACTTGACTTGACTTTAGATTTAGGTCTCTTTTGCCCTTACGGGCATGTGCGACCGGTTAATATCCGCATGGCGGATTTCTAAATAATCCTGGGGGAAGGAAAGTGTGCCACATCCCCCAGGCTTTAATGCCCTCAAAGAGGGCTGTTAAATATGCCCAAGATGTTTCTTTAATACTAGCTGGTGACGACTGAGTAATGTTGCAGCCACTTCACCAGCTAGGGGCTATTGCTTGAGAGGGAATAGACCCAACACACACTCAAGCATGATCAGCTCTACTGCGTTACCACCAGGTGACAACCAATCGTTAAGAGACGCCCGCTGCCATTGCTTGGCAGCAACGACGTCTCATTCGGGCACCTGGTGTGTGGACGGGTGGAAATCGTTCCACATTCCGTCCATGTACGGGTGTCCGAGTCTGGAGTGGAGCAAAGGGTCCTAGCAAGGAGAAGGAGGGGAAGGCTGTACCAATTTCAGATCCAGTCCAGTTGAACTAATGGACATATCCTTATGCCAATAATGTGTAAGCCACCTCTGCAATTTGCCAAATTCATTCAGTTTGTAAAAATTTTCCTACCACCTATCAATCGAATTTTACTAGTACATTGTGTATATTCAATGAGTCCCTAACAATTTTAAATACTAATATGTCTTAGTGACATATGATATTTGAGTCAATATTAGTCAATCGGTTTGAATTTAGAACAGCCGGCCAAAGGATCAAGTCATAATCATAGATTGTTATAATTGGGATTCCTAGCCAAAATGGAGTCCCATTAAATAAGAGGCAATTTTGTAAGCCCTAAAAAGGGCTGTTTGGCAGCTACTCAAAGGTTCTCCGGCGATCTTCAGCCTCTTTTACTTTTCTCGCCGTGCGTGTATCTTGTCCGGTACTTTCACGAAATTCTTTATAGCCGTGCAAGGTTGTTAGATATCTCGCTGCATCAATCACATCCATTAGAGGGTAGGTCTGGTAGGCATGTTGGTAAAATTGGGAGAGTACCCTGACTCCGAAGTGCCATTGTTGTGGTCTGGGTCTGTAATTGTTGAGGATTCGCCAGGCGAGATATTTCACAGCGCTGATGTAGATACCTGCTTTTCTTGTATCATCAATCGCCGGCCTCAGTCCCATATCCAACAACTGACGCATGTAGAGCTCCTCTTCATCAGTCTCTCCCTCTTCTTCTTCTACCTCTGCGACTTCTTCCTCTACTTCTTCCTCACTAGATGAGAACATTTGTAGGTCTGTTTCTACAGTGGATTCTATCTCACGCTGAACCCTCTGCCAAGGTGGTGAAGCTGTGGCGACAGGAGTAAAGGCCGCTACACTGGCAAACGTTTCCTGTGCCTTTTGTTTCTTCAGAGCGTGGTCTGGTTTTGCCTGGGCAGAAATGATTGAAGGCCTGGCCATCGTTACTTCTTCCTCTTTAGCTGGAGAAGTTTCCTGGAGTGGCTCAATCTCCTGCTGGGGATTATTTTCTTGTTGAATCGCGCGTTGAGGACTGTTCCCTGACTGGGTCTGCAATGGTTGCTCCCTCAGTTGGTGCCATTTTCCTCCTCTGCGTCGATTCCTAGGCCTATGTCTTGTTTCTTCTATTTTCTCCCATATTAACAGCAGTGTTGTTCTGTTCTGCTGTGCCCTCAGGCTCCACCCTGAGGCGACCAAAAGACCAAGTCCTTTTATCGCATTCGGGCCTGGGCGGGAATTAGCTGTACCATCGCTAGCTCCATTAGTACGTCCGTCTTGCTGCTATGTTCGCTGCCGACTGGAAACGAAACGATCATGGCGCGAATGACGACTACTATGATTTATATACTTGAAGCACGAACGTGAAGGAAAACATCCCTTACACTCACTTCACATATTAACTACTCTCCACACAGACGGGAAGAAAAGAAAAACATGCACTATACTATCCACACAGAATGGAAGAGAAGAAAAAACACACCCTATATACTATCCACACAAACGTACGTGAACGCATAAACACACCATATCTACTATCCACACAAACGGACGTGAACGCATAAAACACACCCATATCTACTATCCACACAAACGTACGCTAACGTACACAAACACACTATATCTACTATCCACACAAACGTACGCGAACGCATAAAACACACACTATACTATCCGCACAGAAGGGAAGAGAAGAAAAAACCACACCCTATATACTATCCACACAAACGTACACGAACGCATGAAACACACCATATCTACTGTACGCACAAACGGACGAGAGCGCATAAAACACACCATATCTACTATCCACACAGAAGGGAAGAGAAGAAAACACACCTTATATACCATCCACACAAACGTACGCGAACGCATAAAACATCCCATATCTACTATCCACACAGACGGGAAGATAAAAAAAAACACCATATCTACTATCCACACAAACGTACGCGAACGCTCACAAATACACACTCACTCACACACACACACACACACACACACACACACACACACACACACACACACACACATCAGTAAAGGAGTGAGTGTTTATAGTCACACTACTCTATATTCACACAAATTGGCAACTTGAATAGTGTCTCTTTTCTAGAGATCTGGTTAGCCCTGAGAAGGGCTGTTTTTCCTTGGAACTTCAGATGCACCTGGCTAATGGTGACATCTCCAAGGCCGGGCACCACAGACACATCTCCTACTCCAATCATTTGCCCAATTCGCATTTGTGATTGGGAGTGCAGAGGCCTCTTGAGTGGCTTCAGAGTCCCAATCTTCAGTTTCTGGGACTCTGAAGACTTCCCTCTGTCTTCTCCTACACCAGACTCGGGGATGTTGTTGTTGTTGTGGTTGCTCTCTCAAGTTTTCAATTTGGGGAGCCGCAGGACTTGGTGGTGGTACTGTTTGCCGTGCTGGTACTGGCTGTGGAGGCGTCATCACCTCAGGTTTCACATTACACACAGGACTTAGCATGAGGTGAGGCAGGATCCTTTCCTCCTTCTCTTTCTTCTTTTTCCTCTTCTCTTCCTCCTCTTCTATTCTGGCTTTCTCCTGTATGGCCTCCATAGCCAGTTTGTCTAGCAGTCGCTTGGCATACTTCCGGTATGTCTGAAGTTCCAGTAACTTTGCAATTCTGTTACTCATCTTCAATGTTGATACGTCAACGATGGGTAGCCAGACTGACGATCGTGCCGATTTATATACTTGAAACACGGACGTGAAGGAAAACATCCCCTGACACCAAAACTTACTTACTTACTTAATTTGGATTAAGGTCGCTTTCGCCAACTTGGGCATGTGCGACCGATTAATGCTCCCATTGGAGGCTGATTGATTTTTTCGAGGGGGACGGAATAGTTCCGCGTCCCCCTCGCTTTAATGCACACAGAGTGTGCTGATAGATTTTGTTCGTATTCGGAACATTGAGTTCCACGAGTCTAGTGGTGAGTGGGAATTGACCCTCACGCACTCACATGGTTAGGTAAAAAATGTCCGGTCGAGGCAATGCAGGAAAGGTGGTCGTGAGGAAGGCGCTGTACATCCGGGTTATTTTTGAATCCCTATTTTCCGAAAAATAAATGTTGGCGTCTAGACGTAATTATAATTTGACAATATTATTTGTGCTGCTTATAGAGGTGGTACTGATACAGTGGGCCAACCTATGCTAAATGTTAATTTAAATTTAATTTAATTAGTTACTATTTAGTTGGTGACTGATGGCTGGGTTTTGCCACCTTATATACATCTAGATTTGGGTCCTGTATCCTAAATTAATCTAAGGCGCCACCTTGTGTGGCTGGACCTGATGGCTTTGGAATTGAGCCACCTTATAAAGATAATTTGAGGTCTTAGGCTATGTCTATATTATGTAGATTCAAGATTTTTTAATGCGCCGCATTGTGCGGCTGGTCCTGATGGCTTTTGGTTTTAAGCCACCGTATGAAGCTAATTTGGGGTCTTACGTTACATTTAGTTAATTAATTAGTCAAACTGTTGCCGCATTGTGCAGCTGGTCCTGATGGCTGTGTTTTGTGCCATCTTATAATGACTAAGTTTAACGGGCCAGTTTATTTGTTTGTATTTTAAGGATCCACTGTGTCACAAGATGTAGAAGAGACAAAGGAGGAGTTGTTAGTAATTTTATTCTGGAAAAATTGTGATAGATGGTTGTCGACTTGGATACCTGTAGTCATATTGCATTGCTTGACGAATCACAATCCTAATGCCGTATATGGCAGTTGAATTGTAAAGTATAGAAAGGTAAGTTAGTAAACAAGGAACCTGGATACATGCAGTCGCATTGCATTACCCGACGAACCAAACCTCTCAACTCGAAATTGTTCCATGAGATCTGAGATGAGGCAAGGGCTCCAGCCCGCGCATAGGCTGGTACATACCCCTAAGTGGGCCGTAAACCGATGCGCTGACCCCATCTCGCACCCCCTGGTTCGATCATTTGGTGTGGCTAACGTCAGGCAACTGTTTCTGCTACTGTTTGTTATGATTTACGGTGACGAGTTGGAGTATGAATTAAATTTTCCCAATTTTATCAATCTCTCTAAGGAAGAGTAAAATCGACTCGTTGGTTATGTTCGGTTAGGGTTACTGTGGTATAATAGGTCTGGATAGGAACATGACGAACCAATTGCTTTAAGGGAAGTGAATAGGTTTTCCCTTTGTTTTTGGCATTTGTGGCAGGTGTTAAACACTTGGTGTAGATCCTCAGTACTGGGGCAATAGGGGCAATTAGAATTTCGTTCTGTATTGGATTTTATGTATCTCCCCATACTGCCTGCTAGCAATGTTTTGCCAGTTTTAATTCTGTTTATGATTCGTTGGTCATGTTTATTAAGAGTTGGTGGGGCTTTGATCGTACGGCGCACTGTTTTTTGTATGGTATACAGTTTGCGACCCTTGGTACATAAATCCCATTCTGTTTGCCATTTTGCAACGATTTTTTTAGATATCATGATGTATAACTCTGGGATGCTGTAGTCAATGTGAGTGTAGTTTGCGCTATTAAGTTGCATTTTAGCTGCTAAGTCAGCTTTGTCATTTCCCGGTATATTAATATGGGATGGCACCCACATGAATTCTATAATTTGGTCTTGATTTAACATATTTTTTAGAAGCAATCTTGTTTCTTTTAAGAAATTTTCCCTTCCAGTTGTATTTCCGGTTTCCAGGGAGTATAAAACGCTAAGCGAATTGCTAATTATTAGCGCTTTGGGTAACTTACGATTGTCTGCCAATTTGATTGCTTTTAATATAGCCCAGAATTCTGCTGTGTATATAGAGCAGTTATCAGGTAGTCTTGATCCATGTTCTTCATTTATCTCCGGTATGGTAAGGGCAGCAGAGGTTTTGTCTGGGTTGTTTGTTTTTGAGCCATCGGTGTAAATTTTGATATAATCTTTGTACTTGGTATCGATTATTGTTAACATTTTGGATCTAATCTCTTGCGGGCGGTCTAGTTTAGAGCCAAAGGTTTTCGCTAGGAGATTAATGGTGGGTTTTTGGCATGTCCAAGGGGTAGAGTCTGGATACTTGGTGGTTTCCGTTTGGAGCTGTTCTATATTTAGTTCTTTACTTAATTGATGTATCTTCTTTGCTGATGGTGGGTTCGGAACGAGCTTCTTATTGAATGGGACATTGCATCTATTGATGATGTCTCTCGCAGGGTACCGAGACTCTCACTGCATATCTTAATATCAACTCTTCTCTTCTCAATGCGAGTGGTGTCTCACCTGTGAGGAGTTGCATTTCTTCTTTGGCTGTGTTTGGTAGGGAGCCTGTACATATTCTTAACGCCTTGGTTTGGATTATGTCCAATTGTTTAAGGAGGGTTTGTTTTGCTGATGCGTAAATCTGGCACCCGTAGTCCAGTTTCGATCTAATTAAGGCCCTGTAGAGCATCAAAAGTGTGTCCTGATCAGCTCCCCATTTCAAACTTTTAATGTTTTTAAGGAGATTAAGGTCACCGATACAGTTCCGAACTAGTTCTGTAATGTGATATTTCCATGTAAGATGTTGAACAAAGTGCATGCCCAAAAAGATTGCTACTTTCTCAAATTTAATAATTTCGCCTTGTATATATAGGGTGGGGGGGATTTATCATGTACCTAGGTTTAGGGAAGAATAAAACTCCTGTTGTTTTCCTTTTTGATAGCTTAAATCCCATCTATCTGCCCATTTGCCAATTTTTGTTAAATTGGTTTGTAGATCAACGATGAGTTGTTGGCTGGTTGGATTACCTGCTTTCCATATGCCGCTGTCGTCAGCAAACTTCGATAAGTCGATTTTGTTAAGGTAGATAGCATGTTCTAGGTCGTTGTTCATAATGTTGAAAAGGGTTGGGCTTAGGACACTTCCTTGCGGGGTACCGTTCTCGAGTTCATAAATTTCGGAATACTGGTCCCTTATTCTGGTTTTAATCTGTCTTCCTTTTAGGAAATTGTGGATCCATTTATGCATACGGCCATTTATCCCGTAATGATTTAATTTGGCGATAAGTCCCTCAGTCCAAATTAGGTCAAAGGCTTTCTCTAGGTCAAGAAAAATCGCTATGAGATGCCGATCGCATTTTCGATTAGCATTAAACGCTAGTTTAATGCGAGATTCAAGCCACACTAGTTGGTCTAAGGTGGATCTTTTATTACGGAAGCCGCTTTGGTTTTGGGAGATCAGGTTATTGCTTTCCAGATGATGTTTCAATCTGTTGTTGAGCATAGTCTCCATCACCTTGCTTATAGTGTCAGTGAGTGAGATTGGTCCGTATGATCATAGTTCTGTGGGGTCCTTTCCGGCTTTTGGAATTGGGATGACTATTGCTTGTTTCCATTTAGTAGGGATCTGTCCTGTTTTCCATGATTGATTTATTAGATTTAATAAGCTGCTTTCAATATTTGGAAGGATATTTTTGTATATTTCATATCCTAGATTATCCTCTCCTGGTGAGGTTGATTTTTTTTATCCCTAATAGCAATTTTCCATTCATCAATAGAAAAATCAGCATTGAGCGGGCTGTATTTGGTATCCAGGTCTGTGTAGAAATGGGGGTGTTTCTGTTCTACTATTTTCCGATGTGCTTGGAATTGAGCTGAATGATTATTATTACTGCTCATGCCTGCAAAATAGTTTGCCAGATGGTTTGCCTTTTCTTTATTAGTTGTCATTCCTTGGATATTGGGCATGCTGTATGCAGCTTTGCCTTTCATGGATTTTATCTGGTTCCAGACTCGCTTGGAATTGCATTTTTTTAGGTCAATGGCAGAACAGTATTCGTGCCATGTTGTTTCCTTTGCCGTGCGGATTACTAGCTTGGTTTGTTTTTCGTTAGATTTGTATTCTAAGTAATCTGTTGATTTGCCTGTGTGTCGGAATTTGTTCAGGGCCTTCTTCTTCTCTTTGATTATGCTATTGCACTCATCATTCCATCATGGGATGGACGGTTTTGTAAGGGAATTGTTCCCTTTTCCTGTTTTGGGGATACTTTTTGTGGCAGCTGCATTTATTACGTCTAGGATGCTTTGGTTGAATTTGTCAATGTCATCATCCTGTATATGTTCTTCGGATACGCTGGTAAGTAGAGAGTTGAACATGTGCCAGTCAGCTTTATCCAGTTTCCATTTGGGAATTTTAGAGGAGTTATTTATTTGATGGGGAGATTGACGGTGATGTGTATAGAGAAGTGGTCGCTTCCTAATGTGGTTTCTCGATCCACGTCCCAGTTAATCAAGGTGGCTAAGTTTGGAGTACTGATCGTTAGGTCTAATGCAGATAAGGAGCCATACTCTGGGCTAATCCTAGTTTTGGTTCCGTCATTAAGTATTACTAGGTTATTGTTGAATACCCATTCCTCGACCATAGAACCTCGTTTGTTCAGGCGGGTTCCTCCCCATCGTTTGCTGTGTGCCTTGAAATCGCCACAAACTATGTACCCATTTGCAGAGCTGGTTATCTGGTCATAGTTTAGGGGTGAAACATTGTAGGTTTTTCCATGGTCATAGATACTGAAGATTTCTATACTGACCTGGCCTATGTGGACTAATATTGACTGATATTCTAAAGTTATTGGGTGAATTCCGTCAGAGAGAGGGTTTGATTGTTGTTTAAAGGTTGTATCTGGGAGTACATCGCTGACAAAGATGGCAAGACCCCACCCCACCCCTCCATTTTCAATGTCCCTCATAGCATATTTGCACGTTGAATAGCCGGGGATTTTTGGTAAATATTTGGAGGTTTGTTTAAGTAAGGTTTCTTGAATACAAATAATATCTGGTTTTTGTTTTGTGTTATTTAGTTTGATAAGGAGTTCTGGCTTATTCATATTCAGCCCCCAACTATTCCATTGCCAAATTACTAGGCAGTTTTTATTAGTATTATCCATCTCATTAACAGTTAATTAATGTATTTTGATTCCGTACATTTAATGAAAGGAAACAAGGAGTTTTTCCAAGAAGTCCGTAAGTAATTTAAAGAAAGGTATGCAAGGCATGCGATCCGATTGGGTGAGGGCTGCAATACCCGCCAATAGATCTTTTATGTAATGTGCCCAAACTTACAATGCCACTATTACTATTACATGGAACGCATGAACCTAAAAGAAACACTCACGTCAAATTTTTTACTTACAAACAGACACACACTATTGTTAAAGACAGAGAAACGACGTGTGGATTTTTTTACTGACAAAAGAAAGGAGGTGCTTATAGACACACTTCTATTTTTTAACATAACCACACACAATTTTTTTGGCAATTGAATTAGTATGTCTTTTCTAGAGTATTGGGGTTGCCCTGAAAAGGGCTGTTTTTGTTGACGGGGAGTGATGGCAATCTTTTACTGTCTAAGACTGCGTCCCCGTCTGGCGGAAGGCTTTCCTACAGGATACGGTCTGCTTCTGCGGAAAGAAAAGGAGAACTCCTTGGTGTCTACTCGGCAGTCGACAAAACCTCTGTCTGGTTCCTGCTGTTGTTGCTGCTGATGTTGTTGCTGTTCTCTCTGCTGCTTCCGAAGTCTGTACTTCCCTGTCCGTTCCTCTTGTTCCTTCTTGATTTCCTCTCTGAAGACCTCTTCTACCAGGTCTTGGGGGTCTTGTTAACATCCTGACATTCTCTGTCTCTTCAGACTTTGGTATCAGGTTTTGCCTGACACGATGTAACTTCACGTAATTTTCGTTCAGCTTGGCTAGTCTGAATGATGATGGCCAGACTGGAGACCGACGCGCTTTATATGGTTCAAACGTGGACGCGATAGAAAACATCCCTATTGGGTTTTTGTTCGATCGGAACGCTATGATAGCTAATGTCATGGTGACGGATAGAGAGAGGTGTCTAAAAGCATATATTCACAGTGTTTCTTTGGAAAACAAACGACAGGCACATTTTTTCAAAACACAACATTTTTTATTTAACAAACAACTAACCATTAACAATTAACAATAACATCAAACAAACTTTTTTGACAAGGTTGGCAACGTTGTGAAATCATGTTAGATTTCCACTGATAGAAGTCATGAGGCCATTGATGTACACTACGTTTCCTAGCTAAAGACAAAAAGATAGCCATAATGGTCACAAAACCATCGATCTACTTTCTCATCGTTTCTAGAAGAGTTACGATCAAAATAAGTCACTAAATGTTCTAAAGGATATCCAAGACTACGTTGATGAAGAAAATACACACAATATTGTCCACACACCATGGAATCTGTGCCTTGTAATTTCACATTATTGAATCGTGTCGTCTGGGCATTTCTTCTCATAAAGTCAATGATATCGTCTTCCAAAGGGGGTAATCCATACGAATCAAAATATTCCACACAATCCTCTTTAGGGAAGTAAACGGCTACCCAGTGTGTTCCTGGGAGATGACTGTCGTCCGTGTTGATGACATAAGCTTGATGGTCTTGAGGTTTGCGATGAGGTAGTTCATCTTTAGCGCACACGATAGGATTCCAAGAAGCAGTGTACGAACTGTTGTTCAAAAGGTAATAAAGTTCCCAGGTATCCATTTTTCTTGGTTTTTTTTTTCACAGGTAATGATAAGTCATCAATTCAATTCTGACTTTTTGTTTGAAAATCTCTGACAAGTAACCCTTTCTTTCCTTCGTTTCCGCAGTCTGGGCTAAGAGAGCTTCGATGCGATAGATCTCTAGAGTAGTCAATGGAGGGCAGGAATGATCACGCAAGCCTTTATACATTTTTGCCTGCTCTCAAGAAAGCTTCTTTGGGATTTTGTTTGTCAATGATAGCATTTTGGAGAAATTCTTTACCTTGCGTCAACGCGGCATCTTTCACGGCATGCAATTCTCGTGTTTTAAAACGGGAGCCTCAGAACGAAAGGCTGATTTCAGCCTACCTCCTAAACCATGTCCTCGCTGTCCAGCGACTCCTTGGTACACAGGATACATGACTGACAAGGGGTTAGTGTAATCGTTTTCGAAAATGGAGTTTCACTGTGACTTTCCCTTTGGTGAATGGAATATTTTGTCCCAGATCTCCTTTTATAGTAATGTTGACAGTGTCGAAATACGACTTACTAACGGGCAAATAGTGAAGATGTACAAATTCGCGGTAAACGTGATAGGTGTTTCCACCTTCCTCGTCAGCGTTCGTGGCAGAATCCACTTTGACACGCAGTAACGGTACGGAGGTGTGTCCCACCACGTTGTTCTCCACCACATCGGAGTACACAAAGATCAAATTCAGTCCTTGGTTTATTTCTACAGGGAATCGAAAATATTTCGCAAAATCCAAGTTGCCGGTAACGGCTGGTATTTCGTTTTTAGTCTTGATCAACTTGGGATCTCCACCCAAAATGTCATACAATTCAGGACAAAATGTAATGGCCAATACTTTGTCCTCTGAAAATTTGATCAGTAGGCGACGAGCTATTTTATGGTACTCGAGGGTGACACTTTTCTGGTTCTCTCCAAGGCTTTGCCAAACATGGTATTGAATTTGGTAGCAATCGTGTTCACCAAATGTTGACCGCTAAAATAATAGCCTCCAGGAATGGTCAACAGATAGGTGAACCGTTTAGTTTTGGGGTCTTGTGTTTTCATAGAGTAGCTTGAGGTGGTGCGTTCATCCAAGTTTTGCTGCACTTGCTCGTCATGAACTTCTACCGTAAAAGTGTTTGATTTGGAAGGATATTTAGGATTTGTGTAGGGTGAATCATTTCCATTAAAGCCACTTCCCAATGGGCTTCGTGATCTAATTGGATAGCCTGAGGTAATTTGGCCGTGTGACAGCATAAGGTGTTTTTGGAAATACCTCCATGGAACTGTCACTGGCTAACGTCAAATAAAATTGGTTATTCATAACTCCAGAGTTCTAGTCTCCGAGGGGTCACTGGAGGTCAGAGGAGTGTCTAAAAGAGGATTGTTATGGTGACTGTTGTAAGGGGGACTGACGTTGAACGCAAGGCTCCCGTTGCTGTTCCTGTTCCCGTTAGAGGAATATTTCAAGGAAGGATTGGGGAGAAGGTAACCGATGCAACTGCTGAGTAAAATGGTCCACAATTGTTTGTCTCCTTGTTGCAAACTCAAATTGGCAATGGCAGCACCGATGACACAATACACCACAAAGATTTGGCAGAAAAAGATGATTTGCATTTTAGGCACACGTTCTCCACACAACACCCACAAGGGTTGCTTTTGTAGATCTTGCAGAGAAGAACTGGGGGAAGGAGTGGTCACTGCAGTAGCTGACGTTGTGTTGAAGGGCATGATGGTCACTTCTTTTTATAGTCGATGATTTGCGAAGCGTCGATACAAGAGTCAAAACTAGGAGGACATCCTATCCAACGTACTTTGACTTCTTTGACACGTCTTTTTCCCACTTTTCGGGTTCTTCGATCGAGAATGCTCTCTATCTCGTACACTTCGTCTTCTTTTATGGTCACATGTTGTAACTCGGGCAAGTAAAACGTTCCTTTTAACAATTCCCCGTTCATCTCTTCCAGTTTATAGACGGGAGGATGACGGCCACGCACTCGTTCAGTGACACGAAACAATTCGGTGGTCCAATTGGATAAGTAACCTTTGTCGAAAGTGCGTTTGGTCTTACCAATGCGCACCCAATCTCCTGCTGTCAACACTCCACTTTTCTTGGGAACAGTCACCGTCGGGGACGTACCAAACAGGCGCTCGAAAACGGTCACTTCGTTGTCAGGAGTCACTTCTTGGAGGGGGGGGGGCACGTCCGATGCTCCAATGGTAAGACTGGTTGTACGCTTGGGCGAGGTGCGGCAAGACGTCGATGTACTTGAGAGTGTATTGATGCGTAAAATATTTCCACATGCGTTCTTTCAAGGTGCGTTGAAAGCGTTCCACGATGCTGGTTTTGGTTTCGGGATTCTCGGTGGTGACAAAATGAATGTCACGTTTCTTCAATACTTTTTGGAAAGCTTGGTTCAGAAATTCGGTGCCTTTGTCGGTTTCTCATCGAAGAGGGTGAATCCCTCTTTGTTTCAACACAAGTTGGAGGGCTCGCACTAACTCATTGCTCGATTTGGCAGTCAATGGCACGACCCAGGCAAATTTGGAAAAGACGTCGATGACACAAAACAAATATTTGTAGCCGCAATTGTAGGTGGCCAAATGAGAGACATCGGCTAAATCGGCTTGCCATTGATGATCGATGTCCTCCACTCGGGTGCGACTTCTGGAAAATTTTCGTCGAATGGGTTTGTGTAAGGTGTACGTGGCTTGTTCTTGTAACCATCGTTGCACTTGAGGTAAACGGACACTTTTCGGTCGAGTTTTGGCAGCACGATTCAATTTCTGAACTCATCCATAACCTGCATGATGGGATGGATTGTAGTAAATGCTGGCTAACACCTTCTCCATTTTTTAAAATAAGTTATCCACTCTTCACTGATGCTACTCTGAATGGGGTGAGGGGATGGTTTAGAACGGCTTTACGTGTCCGATGTGCCACAGGAATAGTAGTCGAGGGTAGTGGTGGTGGTGGTGGCGGTAACGGAATGGCTTTGGTCTTCTTTTCTTTTTTTCACTTCTAGTTTCCCTTCTTTCTTTTTGACTTCTGTCGAGGGAGGAGTGGACATCATCTTTTTAACCCATGCTTTAAGTTCTTCTCGTTGGGGTATAGGGGAAGGGGTCAACAAGGACGCTGCAATCTTACTAGTAATGAGAGCTGCTGACGGTGTTTGAAAGACTTCTCGTGCATCTTCTTCCTCAGGTATCCGTGAGGCTGCATCTGTCTTGACCACTAGTGGTAGTGGTGGTGATGGACTTTTCATCAGAGTCTTAAAATCTTTCAGAGTCTAAAGCTTTCTGGTAAAAGAGTTGCAGTCGTTGCAACAACTGACCGTACCGTTGCGAATTTCCGTCACTGTCAAATCGCTGCGATC
This sequence comes from Megalonaias nervosa, assembly GCA_016617855.1. Taxonomy (NCBI): domain Eukaryota; kingdom Metazoa; phylum Mollusca; class Bivalvia; order Unionida; family Unionidae; genus Megalonaias; species Megalonaias nervosa. Next base: position 84,335 of record JAECUM010006559.1, read on the forward strand.
CATCAACGATTGCAATTCGTGTTGTAACTGGGACGTCTAGGTCAAATGAGGATTGGGAGGTAAACGTGGGGTCCGTTGTTCTTGCCAACGATGGTATTCCATCCATCGTCTGTAAGGCACTAAAGCCAGTTTTCGTACTTGCATCGGATTTCAAGGATCACGTCTGAGATCTTTGGATTCCAGAGGTCCCTTTTATCTTCTTGACCCTTTTATCTTGGAGCTATGGCAGGTAAAATATTTCCCAACATACCCAACATAGGTCTCGCTATTACATTGGTAAGAAGTCCTAACAGGGGTAAAAATCCTCCGCGTTACACCAACATCTTTTTCTTTTGACGAATGGGTATTTTCTTTTGGACCATTTGGCGAAGAACGTGTCGATGTTTGGCTAAGCATTTTTTCTGGTGTTTAGACAAAGGTGTCGTTCCTTTCAAGATAATCAGACAACATTAGCTCATGGCATCGATGACGTCTTTGGAGGCGGTTTGAATGAGCTTTTGTCGCATGGGTGGAGAAGCTTTGGACAGGACAGACAACATGTCCAAATGTTTGACTAAACGAGGAGGCAGTCCTTTATTTTTCTTTCCTTTGGGGGTAGAAGGATGTCTTTGGGGGGTGACATCTTTGTTTGTTGGTTCGTTGGTTCCAGGGCACACACCAAAAATACACTAACGTCGATGACTTGGCACACGGCCTTTTATCCTTTTCTTGACTATCGCTTCGTCAAAAAGGTGACAATTTGTTTTCCAAAATCGTCAAAGAAACCTCCTCTTCGGTGGCTCCTTTTTTTCTTTGGACGAGTGTGTCTTTTCTGGGGGTGACGTCTATGTTTGGCTAAGCGCTGTTTCGGATGACAAGACTGTCTTTTTCTTTTTCCTTTCTCGACAGGAGAACGACGATGAGGGAACATCTTTGGTGTACAAAATACATTGAAGTCCATGACTCGACATGCGTCCTTTTAAAATTTTTTTTTATTTTGCTTTTTTGTTGTTTTTTTTTTGTTGTTGTTGTTTTTTGGGTTTTTTTGAGCTTTTCAGGACACGTTTATTGTCATCTTTAATTGTGAACAACACGAAAGACAAAAATACATAAAAGCCAAATGGTTAAGTACATGATTAAAAGACACATCAAAACGATCATAGTGGAATATAAACAAGTCTTTGTACAACATTTTTGGTGATCAAGATGTGGAATCATAGGGACAGTGTGTAATGTTCTTAGAGTCTCTACACTCTTTGGCACAGTCACAAAGGGGTCCTCCTGGAATGGTCTTTCGGGGATGTCAATGACGGTCCTGTCCTCTCCTGAAGGGAGTGCTTCTTCTTTTTCTTCTTCTGGCACTGTCACTAACACAGGTTTAAAAGTTACTTTTTTCATTGAACGTTTTAATTTTTTAGGATGACAAATTATGGGCATAGTGTGCCACCTCTTTTATCCAAGCCTCGAAACCCCAACTTTTCCAGTCACGTACATCTTTCCAGTGAGGGTGTAAGTCACAAGCTACACACACATCATCGTACACATCATCAGTACCTAAAAGTTTGACGAATCTTTCTTTCCTGTAGAGGTCGAGAAGTATCGAGATGAAAGAGCAAAGCTTTTAACAGAATGAGTTTTTCGTGTACATTTAAAGGGACAGTCATGTTTTGGGTGGTATGTACTGTTCGTAAAGAGTCCACAATGAATCGGCCGGTAAACGAAATCCCAGAAGGCAAGTCACTAAGATACACACCACACGTCGACCCCAATTCAATGGACACAGTTCTCGTAATAGGTGTTGGTAATCCTCCACCGTTTGAATACTGTCATTGATTTCCTTCCACAGAATCTGTTGTATCACGAATGATAAAGGTCGTGGCATGGCAGTCTGTTTTTATACCTCTTTTGTCGGAGGTAATAAATGTACTTTTTGCACAGAAGTGGTCGTACTCCGTCGACGTATCGAAAATATTTAGTCACTAACTCACACACCACACGTCGCACAGAAGTGTACTCTTGAACTAAGTTTACATTGTGTAAAAGATTTTGGTAACCCTCCAACTCTTCTTTTGGAAATCGGTGTAGAATGGCTAGCCTGTAAGAAGTAGGATAAGTAGCAACCAAAGTCTTCTGGTCCAGTTGAACAATGTCTGACCACTGGAACGCTTTCACATGAATTAGTCCTCTTATAGCATTTAGGTACCAGTGGTTCAAACATCGGTGACGTAACGGATGCAGTTGTTCTTTGCGTTTCATTTGTATTTTCACCAACTCTCGGTAAATGCGTTCTCTCAACTCCACAGGCAAACCACGAATGTTCTCTTGTAAAGTATCCATGACCATGTCAGTCAAACACTTCTCCTAGAGCGAAAGTGACGGATGTAGTGAATAATTTCTGGCCACTGCCATTCCAGGAAACTGTCAAGAATGTCATTATAATCTTCTAATGTAAATGGTCTAAAGCGAAATATTCGGAAGAACGCACACTTGATCCAGAGAAATCTGACTTGTTTGTTGACTTTTGTCAATTTTCTCTTGTGAATTTCTCGACATAAAAGTTCCTCAGTCACCAATTGAGATTTTGCTCTGACAAGTCCCTGCGAAATGTCCTTGTAGATCTTCTCTTGCAATTTGTTTGGTAATCTTTGAATATTATTTTTTAAATGGGGTTTAAATACTTGTCTAGGTGTTGTCCAACGTTTGACTCCTAGCCAGGCTGGTTTCTTAAACGACATGGTATGCCACTTCAATGACAAGGTCCCACCAAAGGTAGGTAGTGACAATCAGGAGACCATCGAGCATGTTCCAGGTAAGCGGACTCTTACTTCTCCCACTCGTGAAGTGACACACCGCAACTGAAGCACTTGACTTTATTCCCTTCGCCGAAGTAGATAAATCCGGCTCTAGCTAATTCTTCGGGGGTAGGCCCCTCCCAGATATTTTGGCCATTTTCCTCGGAAGGTTTGGAATCGACTTTCAAAGTCGCAGTATTCAGGCAATCGCACAGGGAACGAATTCGTCTTTCATAGGTTCAATTCGATGAGGGTACGGTGAAATCCGCAGGAGTTTGCTCAGTTTTGGATGACATCCGTAGGGTGGTAGACGCATAGTTTCATAATGATGACATCCACCATGAAAACCAGTAAAGTGAAAAGATGTACGATGACGAGTGGCATCGCCTTCGCATCCATCAGGTTTGACACGCACAGCATCACTTTCCATGGTAGGAATGGTAGTAGTAGTCATAGCAAAGTTCCCATGATGTGGTACTGAATCGCTGAGGTAGCAGCGTACGTCAACCGTGCCATCGCAAGGTACAGCATCGCACTCCACGTGAGAATCACCGAACTTGAATTGTGACGTGTGAACTTCATTTGTGCTTCTCTGAAAGGATTCATCTTTTGTCGCTTAGTCTTGGTAGTCACAATGAACTATCGGTCTTGGACGTTGTCGCTTTTTATATGCTGACCAATATCAGCGTGACCGTACTGTAAAGTAACGTGATTGGGAAGCCGTACTCGCGTCTGGTACACGATTTGATAGACTTTTTCCAAGGGCCGACTGACGATTTGGTGTGCGGGTAAGCGTACAATCGATCCGATCTTCCACTATAAATAAACGCGGTTCACTTCATTCCCTTCACCTGTTCTCGTCACACGATGTGAACAAACGTTGAATCCTCTACTCTCGTATCGTCGATGCTGTTCCGTACGGACTTACCCATGTATGTTAAATCATCATGGACCATCATCCGGATCACTGATACGACTGTTTGGAAAAGAAGATGCAATGTGGAGAGACAGGGCTGTCTGAAGCGAGTCCTCGTCTACGGTCCAGAGGTTAGACAAAGTTTGAGAAAAAGAAGAAGATCAGTGAGATGCCCTCTATGTTAACGAAATGGTGTTAACATAAAAACCAAAGGCCCTTTTCAGGGCCACTTCATATGCCTGGAAAAGATTTATTCTTTCTTGCCTAAAATTTTTTTTAGTCGATTGTATAATTTAGGTATGACAGATTGATGTTCATCAATCTATGGTTGTGTTGTATATTTCTCTGTCTCTATTGTTTTTGTCCCTACCTAGGGTAGCCGCGCGTATTCAGGTCAGCTACTTGCAACATTGTTGCCAGTACTGTGACGTCTGTGACGTCACCCTACCTGTTCCATTCCTATTTGTCGCTGAACAGACCCAATATTTTTTGTCGTTATAGTGCCCCAGGGTCTTGATTTTTTCGCTATAAATCTTGTCGCTATACAGGCCCGGGGGGGTTCTGTAATGTATTTTCCCATTGTCGCTATATCGCCCCCATTCACTACTAAGAATTTTAGGTATCAATATTAAAGTTTCTATGCCGCAGTTACCTGCAAAAAGTCATATATGCCAAACCATCAGAATAATACTGAATCTTGAAAGACATTGGTCCAAAACATCGTTGGGTTCCATTAAAACCAGATAATGTCGACGTTTCATCACATTATCAACTATGTAATTTATTCCTCGAACTGAGAAACCAGGCCATTTTTCAAATGTGTACGAATTAATGCGATGTTGATAGGCGACGTCCGTGGGTCAACCGATTCAGTCGAATGCTGGAACATGAGTTGATGACGTCAGCTTTGTAAACATAGGAAGCTAACACCACGCTATGTCGGATACGGTAAGGGATCGTTATGTGATATGCTATTTTCATTTTGCATTTGCTATGACGCAGTACTTGGCCTAGCATATACAAGTATTTTTTCTTTAAAGGCATAACTGACGTAAATTATTTTTTACATGTCCGTGTCGTATGCTTACCAATTAATACGTAAATCCGCAACACCAGGTTTTGTCTTCAGCCCATGTTCACCTTCAAAGTTTACCAGCACCCCAGCTAATCACCAGTATTCACCTGAGTCTTATTATTATCTAATACACGCTGTTTTTTCTCAGATCCACTTAATGGAATTTGTCGAATGTATCACATCACTACTTTTTGAAGCACTTCCGAATAACAACGGAATTACGAGCGACTTCGGTGACTAAATTAAGAGGTGGCACCTCTTAATTCTAAACTGATTATTTGAACGTCGTTTAAACCTAACATCTTTATAATTTCAAAGAATGGTTTTTATCAGACAGTTTTTTTTAAAAAATCATTTCCTTCTTTCTAAACTTTAGTTAGATTGAAAGAATGGTGAAATTTATGAAAAACGGCAGCATTTGGGCTTTAAAAATGAAAATTTTAACAAATCTGTTTTGAGCCGATCCTATAAAATGTCTGCTGTATTTCTGCAGACAGTATAAAATATATATCTGGCTAACTAAGTGTGCTGATGGAGCAGTAAGATCCATCTCCTTGAAGGAAACAATGAATTATGGTTTGTTTCATCTCCCTACCCTTCCGAACATGCATGCACATTAAGAGGAGAGGAATCATGATATAATCAATAAAAATAGATCCTTTGTAGCGTACTTCGCTAGCAAATGCGTTACACTTCTGGTGCTAGAATTTAGCAGGGCACCACCAAACAGTGGCGTAGCTTGGGGAGGGCGGGGGGGGGGTACAGTTATCCCCGGGCACCATGTGCCAGAGGCACCAAAATGAGGAAAATACAACTATTCGTTATCTCAGATGCACTCGAAAGGGGCGCCAAGTTTATGTTTTGTCCCCGGGCGCTAAGTAAGGGGGCGCCAAGTTTATGTTTTGTCCCCGGGCGCTAAGTACCCTCACTACGCCACTGCCACTGAAATGATGTACATGCTTTTTTTTCTTTTCTTTTTCTCTATGACACTTCCCACTCCATTTTAGATACTTGGATTTAAAAAGTCTAAATCGTCGATGTCGACATCCTCACCAAAACCATCATAAGTGTCACCATTATAATCAACATCATCATCGCCATCATTATGATAATTATTATGGGCAAGTGGGTGGGGTGAGTGGGTGCGTGTAGAGTCGTGTTTATTTTCGCATGGCGAGAAATCATCGCTCGCCATGATACAAGAGCAAAATTTTGAACTCTCTGGTGCGGGTGTTTGTTTTGTTCTAAATATTTTATTTGTTTTGTTTGGGTTATGTTCTCGTTGTTGTTGTTGTTGTTGTCGTTGTTTCCTAAAACCTGTCAATAAATGAAATGCCGATCGATAACATTTCGTAAAATGATCTGTAGATGCACATACAGCATGCTGGTCAAACCTGCAGATATATGCGTGTGACGTAAGATAGCCAAATTACACTGATGTAAAAATGTCAGAGAAGGAGAAACAGTTCTTCTGTAGGGCAAAGATCATACTATAAAATACAAGCGTTCTTAGAGTACTCTCTGACTGATATCAAGGCCAGTTAACGAATGTAGTTTTCTGTCTTACTCTACATTTTAAAGCGGTTTCGTCATTATTAAGAAGCGAATCCATGCAAGATGACTCAAGCTCTGAAAGACAGTTGCTTTCGATTGGTGGGCGGGAAGGAGTTGCACTGATGCGGGCAATCAACGAAGATGTTCGATGCATGGCGCAATATATCTCTATTATCAGGGGCAATAATTCGTCCGCTGTTTTAATATACTGAAGAATCATTTAAGTTCAGAAAGGTTTGTGCAGGACGGGTCACGCATTTATTGATTGCAGATCAAAGACAGGCTCGGGCTGAAATCGCCAAATACCTACCAGTCATGAAAAGAGTGACCAGAATCATTTGAATGAGACTGTCACATGTGGTGAGACAGATTTATCTTTATGAACTCAACTTAGTACAAAATAATACAGTTTGACTCGAAAAAATAAACAGAGACCAGAAATCGCTCGATATACTGTTACGACTCTAAGTCTTAAAATATGTAACAGGAAGTGAAACCAACAATTATAGTAAAATCAACAAATAATTTATTTCCCAAAAACACAAAGTGAAAATTCAAAAGACAAAGTATTATGAATTCATTCCCAAATAATCCTAAATGTCTTATCACAAATCCAAAAGTATGGAATGTTTCGAATGAATTCCAATAGTCTTGAAGATCTTGATGTATCACAATGAGATAATCAAGAACGTCTTTGAATGAGTTATCAGTAATCCCAAAGTAGTGTTTTAGTCCAAAAAGTCAATAAGCACTTTGTATTTCCAGTTAATAAGTTAAATAGATAATTCCTCTCTAATTATATCTGAATACACTGTAAGTGATTCTACAAACTGATCATAAAACAGGAATGAAGACTTTGTTAATAACAGGATATTCCAAAAAACAAATCCTTCCTGATGGAAAAATTCACTAACTGGTAAATAAGGCCATTCCCATCTTCGCTAGCCAAGGTTCCGATATTTTAACCCTATCTACACCTTGGCGTATCGAGCAGATATTTCTGTGCTTCAAGTCTGTGAATTTCATTGGATGCGGCGGCAAGCCAACGCATCCAATCAAAATTAAGTTGTTCAAATTTGAACACTGTTCCTACATGATCGAGACAAGGGAGCACACAACTACAATTGACTCATAAATAAGCAATTTTCAAATACCGATCCGTATTGTGCAAATCCCTTTCACTCAAATAAACGTGTAATGGTTTCTCTCTGGTAAGTAGTCATACTTTCGATGTTAAACTAACAAAGTATCATTTTGAAGTCAATTGCCTCCACCATTTTCGGCCGATGTACAATGCACCGCAGTTATGCGCTATTGGTTAGTTGCTATTACATATTAAGGGAGGCAACTAATGAAATCCAACATACGTCGCTAGGACAAAGCACTAAAATATCTGTTCGCTCCGCCAAGATGTAGAAAGGGTTAACATATCGGAACCTTGGTTAGCGAAGATGGGAGCTGACCCTATGGCTAGCGAAGATGGCCATGCCTTGAACTTAAATTTTAGTAAATACCATGTTTACCACTTATAACAATGACAAAAATTAGGTTGGCAAAAAAATGAAAATAGGTAGGCACAAACTCTACCCTCAATCATGGACAAAGGTCAAGCACACAATATAAATTAAATATACGTAACAGAAGTCAGACTCTAAAGAGAGTTTTACACATTCTTTTTTTTTATGCAAACGGTCTGGCCATCCAGGTATTCTTGACTAACTGCATGTGACTGGACAGTACTGTGTCTCTACAATGTTGCCAAAAGTTGTGGAACACTACCAACCACCTATCTGAGCACCAGTACCCAAGGAAACGCACCGACACATAAATTCGCAATCTGTGCTCGAGCACAGCATCAAAACTTTTAAACATCCTCCATACAACCCTGATTTAGCTCCAAGTTTTTGGACGAATCCTGGTATCGACGATTCGTTGAGAGGCAAACGATACGAACGCAGTGTGGTTGGAAGTGCGCTTTTCCAGTGTATGAACGAAATATCATAAATTGAATGCAAAATGGCATTGAATAACTGGATAATCAGACTCAGAAAGCGTGTAGAATTGCATCGTTAGTACGTCGAGAGCTTGTATTTATCCAGCTGTATGGCTGCATCTCCTGTTTGCATAGCTTCTTTATAGACATGCGATGTAAGGGTTTACACTTTTTCCTTATTAAGTTGACAGCATCTCTTCTCTCTTTTTTGATATATACGTACGAACTACATACATATATGCATACATACAACAGCCTTTAAACTAAACTATGGGGAAAATTTTTCAGGATTCTGGTCAAGACAATTGATGCTGTGCAGATCAATATGCTGTATTGCCCTTATTATGCATAAACGACGTAACATGGTTCAATATCTGTGGAACTGAACAGTGTGTCAGTAATGCGATGCTTTATTGATCATATCCCATTCATTTGTCTGCACTCCACGTAAACGATAGATGGACATGCAAATATCACTAACGGCAAGCGTTCGTCTAGCTGTTACAGGTCACATCATCTCCTAGGCGACAATGTACCATGCAGCTCATATAATATATTCCTGGATAGGAAAGGGTGGATGGGCAAGTGTGGAGTTTAATGTTTTGTCACGTGATTGTTGTTGTTGGAAGATTTAACGCCATTTTTCAGCACAAGATAGGCTATATATTGCGGCTAGTATAAATGGTGGGGAAGAATTCGGGAAAACCCCGGAAAGAACCACCGACTCACAAGAAGCTACTGGCAAGCTTTCTCACATACCCACATTGGCCGAACCCGAGACTCGAGCCCACGCAGACAGAGGTGAGATGACAATGATCCGTAACGGTGAGCGCTTTAGACCACTCGGGGCCCCGTTTTGTCATGTGCAGAAGCCCCATAAAGAAGATGGCAATAATACTGAAGTTGAACCGTTATTAAATTTATACATATTCAGTGATATAAAATCACAAAATAAAAATTATGCTGTGGTGGAGTTATTTCCAATCAATCTATTGTATCAAGCTACCATTAACAATTGAGGTCAGACATTTTCTGTTCAGCACCAGGGCCATTTGTAAATACGAAACTAATTTTTAAAGAGAATATTAAACTATCGTTTGCGTCAGTAACTAGTTTTGTCGCATGCAAGCTGCTTTGAAGACTATTAATCAGGACATCTGGTCGTGTTGCTTCAGTTTATGTATTAAAATCTCGTTAATTTTTCAGTTGTTTCTGAGAACGAAATACAGTAGCAAGCTGTTTTATTGATTCAGACTTGCATATGGCATCGAGTCACCGCTGTGCAATACAATAAAAAGAAGAAAGAAAACGTTTCATTCGGTGAAAGTTCGTATTAGCTTACACTTATTATTATTCTCTTTCTTTTTGACATGTTTGTAATCTTTAAGTTACATGTTATGCTAGTATTCAGGACGGGGGGGGGGGCACGGCCATATGGCCCGGGTAAAACCCCTAAGGGGTCTCGGTTTTGCCAGTTATTTTTAGATCTCTTAAACTTTCTCGTTGTGTACTTAGTTGTCTTTTGAATCTTTATATGGCAAATCCTACAGGTTGTTTTGGTAATCGATTAATTTCCAAATTTGATATAAACAGGGCCTAGGGGCCCCGCACTGTCGAAATGACCCGGGCCTCTCTCAACCTCTGATGGGGCCTGCTAATGTTATGTCCCCAGTGCGATAAAAGGCATATTCTATTCAGCTTTGAAATTCACCGCAAAATATGGTCTGAAATTCTGATTTAAGTTCCCCAACTGATTTTATAATCAGGAGAGACAGACAGACAGACAGAACGCGACACTATGTAAATAGAGTTCTTGGATCACTCTTAGATGATGATGATGATGATGATTAAGGAACCGACCATTTAGTTTCTGCGCGCTGGGGCCATTAAATAGCTTGAGAAATATATTATTGCTCTATTTTAGAGAAAAAGGACGTATTATATCCATTATTTGAAGACAAAGTTGTATCTTGAAATGAAAAAAAATAACCTAGTTCGGAAAGAAAGCTCAAATCGCCACGGATCGGCTACTCAAATCGCCCCGGATCGGATTGGCTACTCAAATCGCCCCGGATCGGATCGGCTACTCAAATCTCCCCGGATCGGCTACCTTGATTTGTCCTTGTGCCGAGCACTTTAACTCCACATGCTCTGCACGATATAAATTCAGGACTCAAGTGTTTGTGGGAGGAGGGGTTCCAAAATTTAAAAAGGGCCCTGACTTTCATCGAACAGGCACCGAAACAAAAGTATGTGTCTAATTACTCAATGTGTGCTTAATACCCAATAAACGTGCGCAAGAATAATATGATGGTCAAATTTCAAGTGACAAGTGACTCTGTACGTGTGTGTGCGTCTGTGTGTGATTTAGATTTTTAACGTAGCTTTAAAAATTTTGAGTCAGCGCTACGATGTCTGTAGTGTAGCAGTTAATACTGATGTCTAGCATTGGGACATCATGCCGCATCATATCCCACCCAGTCCCATTATCCTGACACCAGGACGACCAGTCCTGAGGCTAACCTCTTAATGCTGAGCGCTAAGCGAGGCAGCTGCTAATACCATTTTGATAAGTCGTTGGTATGACTCGGCCGGGGTTTTAACCCGCTGCCTCCCGCGTCTCACGCGAACGCTTTAACCACTTAGGTCAACAAGTATCTGTACATGTGTGAGACGTGTGTGGGGTTTTTTTTAGTCTGGGGGGTCCTGACACCCACCCCACCCCCCGACCCGGCCCCGAAACTACACTTTATTGACGTGCTGTAAAAAAGTAACAAAATTTTGGATGAAACTGTAATGGTTTCAAACTAATATAATGTCTCTAAAAACATATCGTTGATTCTCGCCAGTATTAACAAGTGCACAGTTCGTGGAGTGCATATCCCCCCCCCTCAAAAGTATGAATACATTCCCCATGTCAGTATGATCATCTGTCCAGGAAGATTAGCAATGGCAAGACTTTAAGATGGCCACCATATTAGAGGTCACACGGACACCCGTTTCATTCGGAGCAACTAGGCAGCATAAGACGTTTTCTGGTAAACACCTAATGCTGATATATCCATCTATTCAAGAAAATTAGCGATATAAAGATTTACGAGATGGCCGCTGGCGACCATAATGGGTAGACAGGAAGCACACTCTTCACTTAGAACAAACAAGACGTTGGGATGAATTTATGTGTAAAATTTCATATCAAAGACCCAAATAGTTTAGGTGAAGTAGCGGGAACAAACATGCACTAAGGGATGGGCGGACAACAGGTCATTTCATAAGATATTCTGGTATATGACTAGTAGAACCACAAAACCTTTGACTCTTTATCAAGTTAAGACATAATATATTTTTATAATATAGTTTTTATTTGAGTCGCTTGGGTTAATGACAATAGTTTTATGATTGGTATTCTAACACTGTATGTAGAATGCACTTTAAAAGTGAGGTCACGTCGCGTGTGGAGAGTACATGTACAACATGTGCACTATTCCATTCATAAATCAAGGTCGAATTCACGTTATCATTATAGTTCGGTCTAAATAGGCCACAAGTGTTGAATGGAGGTCATGAAAGCATCAGGTGATCTATAGATTACATCTGATCTGTAGATATGTTAACTATTAGGATATTTCGCAATATAAAATAATTGAAATGTTAAGTAACCTATTCTAGCAATTCCAATTTATTTGCTGCGCATTAGGTGACTATATAAACAATTAAAGCATATCATTCTTACTATAATTATATTTCAGTCTTGTGAGAGTACGAGGGGATCAAGACGTGTGTGTGTGTGTGTGATTTAGCAGTGCCGGATTACCAAATAGGTAGAGTAGACACCGGCCTATGGGCCCCACGCCTTTTAGGGGCCCCGCGACAACGGATCAAAATAATATTGAATTGATTTGATCTTGACGTATTAGGC